>PVKA01018224.1:28964-44373 GCA_004027165.1 Ctenomys sociabilis
TTTTTTTTTTTTTTTTTTTTTTTTTTTTTTTTTTTTTTTTTTTTTGTCTTTTTGAGACAGGGTCTCACTATGCAGTTCAGGCTGTCCTTAAGCTTAAAAAATGTTCTGCTAACATTCCTCAACTCTCTAAAGGAGACAAATTCAAACACATCATTAACATAACAAAAGGCAAATAGTAGTCTCTAGATAAAGGGAAAGTTCTTATGTGTATGCCCTCTACTCCAGCCGTAGACATTAAACAGAACATGTCATTTTTTCAAGACCCATATAAGCATTATATTAAATGATAAAGAGTATTTCTGCCATTATCAGGATGTCATAAATTTATAGATACACTGGCCTTGTCACCAGATTTTAGTATGTCTGAAGTTCCTCTATAGTGTTATATGCTGAAAAAATATATCCACCATCATTAGGTCTGTAACTTTCTTCCACAGTTTGTTCTTAAAATTCAACACATCAACACAGGCTTAGTTATGTGGCTTACTTCTTGCTACTATGTTCTTTTTTTTTTTTTTTTTTAATGTTGACCTTTTTTTTTTTTGTCGTTAGAGACAGAGTCTCACTATGCAGTTCAGGCTGGCCTTAAGCTCACTTTGTAGCTCAGGCTGGTCTCAAACTCACAATAATCCTCCTGCCTCAGCCTCCCTAGTGCTGGGATTATAGGCCTGCACCACCACGCCTGGCACTACTATGTTCTGAAAGCTAGATGTTTATAAATCTCTCATCATTAAAATCTGTCATTCCATTTTGGGATTCTTTCAGGTTTTGTTTTTAGCATTCTTGGTTTCTATGCATTCTAATACATACGCAATCTTTAAAAAATACTTTTATTCATTCTGAATGTATAACCCTTCCATTAATATTACACTTAAATGTATGGTATATTCCAACTCCAAAAGTTTAAGTAGGGAGTATATCCCTTACCAAAAAAAGATTCCTTGGTAAATATCTTCAAGCATATTTTTAATTTAGATCAATATATCACATATACTTTGTAACTAGAATAAGTTCTAAATTCTGACTTTATTCTAATAATTTTATTTCATTTTGGAGAATAAATTTCAATAACTTATTATATCTAAATAGGCAAATTATAAACACCACTGCCTACTTTTGATAGCTCTATTAAACCATGCCTACCCCAAGAAGAAATGAAATACATTTCATAACCATGAGGCAGGAGCCACTCACGTGTGATACACGAGTTAGATATTTCCCTAAATTCTGCAAGTGTAGAAATATAAGCCTACATGTCTTTTATAAAATTAATTGAGAAGGAATGTTCTGGAAAGCTAATGGAATGAGAAGCACCAGAACGAATCTCTCCTCATGAACAACTACACTGGCAAATCTTCCAGGCATAAATCTTTGGAACTCTGAAATCTATTAAAAACTTGCAATCGTCAGAGTAAATGTTGTGTGATCAATTGGGTTGATTTTCTTTAATATATAAGGAGCTGCTGACTCTGTGCTGTAACATATATGCAAGTGTTATTCCCATAGTATTCACAAAGAAAATAGCTACAAAATATGTATTAAAATTGAAAAATGAAGTTAAATACTTCACTAAAAAAATGAGCATCATTGGGCTGGGGAGCGAGTGTGACAGTCAAGGGCCTCCCTGGCAAGCACAAGCACCTGATTCCTATCCCCAGTACCACACGCCATGCCATGTCATACCAGCCATGGAAACTGGGTGGGGTGACACATGCCTGCAATCCCAGCACTAGGAAGAATGAAAACAGGAGAATCACAATGAGTCCAAGCTGAGTAATCTAAGCCCTGTATCAAATAAACCAATTTTTAAAAAATCTTAAAAAAAAAAAAGCATCACACAAAAGAATGCAATAATGCAGAAAATAAGGAATGATGAACTATGAGGTATATAGGAAGAGAATAACAAAAGTCCAAAGTGTAACCCTTTTCATTAGTACTTGAAATGGGAAAGGGTTATACTTTCCAATCAAAAACAATTGAAAGAATGAATAAAAACATGATCTAATCATAGGCTGTGAGATTTATCTGCGATATTAAAAAACCTGAAAGAATAAGAAAAAAGATATTCCCAACAGATAGCACAGATTGTAAATCAAAAAAGTTTCTAAAGGATAAAGAGCATTATATATTAGGAAAGTTTCAACATAGTAAATGGATATACCTAAACAAGTGCTTAATATATGAGAAACCTAATACTTATGAAGGAAAAATTGACAAGAATGAATAGTTTTATGGTAACATTTGGTAACTTCAGTAACCCACCCTGTATTATGCACAGGGCAAACAGATGTGAGATAAGTCAGGAAGTAGATGGCTTAATTTTCAGATCTAACAGGGATGCACGGAGCCCTCGAGTCTACAGAACCACACGTGCTCTTGTCATATACATCGGACATTCCTGAGCATCAACTGTAATGATAATTCACAAACTAAGACTCAAGCAATTTCAAAAGATACATGACACGCCAAGTATCGTCTCAGACCCAACGGGATGAATTTAGACATCTACAACAGAAATGAAACTGAAAAATTCACAAAATTGTGGACATTAAAAAACAATTTTAAATAATTGATCAATCAAGGAAAAAACAACACAGGAACACTAGAAAATACTTAAAGATGAATGAAAACAGAAACGTGGCACATCAAAACTTAAAAGCCAGAAATCAGCTTCAAGGTATACATTTATTTAAGCTATAAATATATAGCTTAAATAGTAGGAAAGATCTCAAATCGAAGCCTAACTTTGTAAGTTAAAAAAAATTTTTAGAAGTCTAAACCCAAAACTTTCAAAAGAAAAGAGATAACAAGGATTACAGACAATAAATACAAGCAAAATAAAGAATTACAAAGCAGTGGTGAAAATTCCTGAAATTAAAAATGTATTACTGGAAAAGAAACACATAATAATAAATCTTTCACTGCACGCACTAACAAGGAGAGAAAAGAACTAAACTTAGTTAAATCAGAAGTGAAAGTGGATAACTACTCATTCTACAAAAATGAAACTCATTATTAAAAAGTGCTACCATGAACAAGTACATACCAATAAAAATGAGTAAGTTGGCTGACATGAACAAACTCCTAGAAATATAAAACACACTGGTATGATTTAAATAAATGCATATTACCACAACTTCAAGAAACGAAAAAAAAAATTAAATAAGGATTGTGACAGACTGAAAATTAAGCACCTCACTCCATATTTGTAATCGTCCTCTTTACTAACAGTCCTTCCTCCTGTCTGTTACAAGCTTAGTGCAAGCAGTCAGTTTCCTTGACTCTGCTATGCCCCACGTTCCAGGCACACCATTCGGTTCCCTATTTACAAACCTTTCCTGCCCTCACGACCCCAGCCTTTGGAGAAGATGACCCCTGGGTGATAAACCAGGACATCTGTCAATGACTTTCTCAGGGGCTTCCTCACTAAAGTCTTCCCCGATGATAATTTTCTCCTCTCTTCATGTATACCTCTTAGGTACGTGCTTTTCATAGTCTTTTGAGTCACTCTATTTGTCCTTTCTCTCTAGTGTCCTTCCTCGCGCCAAAAGCCAAAATACCGAAGTCACGTGTGCTCTCTGAAGAGTCCATAAAGCACCTGGAAGTTAGTAAGAGCTCGTTTTATTAAATAAATACCATTTGTGATTTTCAGCTGAGAGATAGTGGAAAATAGCCGTAAAACAATAAAACTGCAGTGGCAGATGGCACCTGCCATGTCCCCTCCCTGGAGCCATCGCTCTTCAGGGCCTTCTTCTCAGCAGGGATGGCACAGCCCTACTTCCAAATCAGACCAGCGCTGCCTGGAAATGCAGAGCTGGCGATGCGCTGCGGCAGCGATGGGAGCCAGCCTGTGTAGGTGTGGACGCCCAAACCCTGCCGCAAGCACTTTATTCAGAGAAGAGTTCCTTGCTGCAGAGGCAGTCCAGATTAATTTTTCCAAGGTCATTATCCCCGGCCTAAAGAGGAAAAGGAACATTCTGAGTGGTAGCTCAGCCTAGAGGAAAGCGTAACACTATTCCATCCATGATGAGGTCCACAGAACTGTGCTCCAGCTAGCACACAGTGTTTGGTGCCCTTTGGAAGAGGAGAACACTAGATGAAACCTTTTATAGTTAGAATAAAAAATGAAATGGAGCAATTTGTATAAACAGTAGATCTTATCACCTAATGATTTTATTTACTTCTTAAGCATCAGGAAATGATTTTTTAAAGCCATGCATGTGGATGCCCCACAAGAAATCACAAGGCTCTTGATTCCATATGATATATGTAACACATAAGCCCTCAAGCCATTAAGTATACTTAAGTTGGAAGAGCTAGAGTTGTTCTATCCACAGTGCTAGCACATATACTATCCCATATTTATGGTGTTTAACCAAGAGCAAATGAAGGACATAGGAAATGAGAGTCACCAAGGCTTTTATGTGTATCACTCATATCTTTTTTTTTTTAAATCCATTTATTTATTACAGTGTCTCGCTACACATCACGGATTCTTTTTTTGCGGAGGGGGGGGAGGTCAGCTCAGCCCGCCCTGGGGGGAGAGGTTGGCATGGCATGTGGTGCTGGGATCGAACCGCGGTCCCTGAGAGGCACTTTAGACCGCTGAGCTATCTTGCCAGCCCACTCATATCTTCTTAACATGAGAGCTATTAAGGAAGTGGCTTTTATTTTATTGTCGGTGTTCAAAAAAAACACAGAATCCCAATGTTCTAGACAGCTAAGTGACATGGAAAATGATAGACAATCAGACAGTCAGGCCCTGGAAGGAATCAGGGCAGAGGAGGATGAAAACGGCATTTCTGTGGCTGTAGATGCACCTGCCAACATCCAGGCCTCAGCACGAAGAGGAATGACCAGGCCAAAATGCCTCTGCAGAGGATAAACGGTATACTACTATTGGCCCAATAAAGTATAGACAGACATTGGCCACCAAGGTGGATGACAAGGACCTCCTGATCCATCCCTTGTTAAAATAATCTTTGTTCTTTACATGTACTCTTGCTCCATGACTTGCTTCCTTAATAGGCCAATATTACCTAAGCAGCTAACTTGTCACCTTATTGGTTGATTATAGTTTAGACTCGTGTTGTACCTTCATTGTGATTTCGCTCTATGAACCTTGCTCTCTGAAGTGAGTTCATTGACCTTCCACTTCTGGGTCCCCTCCTGCCTCTCAGGAGCTATCTCTTTAAAAAAAAAAAAAATGTTCCTGCTCTTAACCACCATTGTCCCTTAGCATTCATTCTTTGATTTTTAGAAAACATGAACTCAGTATATCTGATATTTAGTAGGTCAGGAGTTATCTTTATTTGCCCTCTAACACCACTATGTTCCTTTATGGAGTATACACCAAGAGAGGAGAATTTCTTCCATCTCACTAACGTTTCTTAAGTCAATATTTTGAGCTCTCAGACATAGTTAAAGCTAAGACCATAATTTGCTCTAAGTAGCAATTGACCCCCCAATTCATGATGCAGTAGATAGATAGATAGATAGATAGATAGATAGATAGATAGATGATAGATAGATAGATATGACAGATACTGAAAAGTGAGAAGTCTTCATGACAAACAGCATAACCAAATAAGATTGCTTTCTTCTCATCACTAATGACCCTGGCATCCCCGATGTGTAACTCACATTTAACTGGCAACACTGTGGGCTGCTCATATTAACTGCAACAGGCTGAACAGCTTGAAGTTCAATAAAATGCACATTAAGTGACTGAGTTAATTTAACCTCATTAATCCTCAACCCAATAGAACCATCTAAAGCCTTCCAAGCAGCCTGCACTTCGCCTACAACACAAATACGCCCCCACAGGAAATCCACAGCCACAAGAGGATGAGGCTGGAGCTCTCAAGTTATCTCCATGGTGCAAATGGCTGTGTAATTGCCAGGCCTGGGCTCCAATTGTATCGAATGGTTCTCTCAGTTGAATCCTTCTGGATTACAGTGAGATGAGCTCTTGAGAAACAAACTTCTCTCTGAACTTTATCTTGGAACTGCTTCTCTCCTGACTAAACATGCTGTAATTCATCAAACAGCAAACACTTGTGCCAGAGGTTTTCTCTTCATTGTTCAAGAAACATTCAGGGCAGACAGAAGCCCGCTCCACTAAAGTAAAAATTCAATTCGTGTCCTCCTATGCCTTCTGCTATGCAGAATTACAGAAGCAGTAGAAACAGTTAATGCTCAGAATTTCATTCACAAAGCCCTGAAACGTTATTTTTTTAATTGTTAACTTAATGAAAATAAAAATAATAAATAAAATGTTAGAAATTATACAGAATTTCAAAAAATAAGATGATAGGAATTCCGTAATGGTTGCGATATTGCACATAATTGAACTCCACATAGCTGCTCAGATTACCAGATGTAAGAATATAAAATTAGTCCCAGTAAAAATTTTAAGCATTAACTAATTCCTTCAAAGAAACAGTCATCCTTGTTCCCTGTATACATGTATGCATATGATTTTCCCCTTCTTTCTTTCCTTTCTTTTCCTTTTCCCTCATCCCAATTGTTCTTTCTTTTTGAGTGGTTTCTTTCCCTTTTCCTATATCTACTGTACCATTCAGATTTTATTTACTCTTCAGATTCCTCCACTAGGGAGACAATATGATATTTACAAATGTGAGTCTGATTTATTTCATTTATGGGTATAGCCTCTAGTTGTATCCATTTACCTTTAAAACCCTCAACTTTATCTTTTTTATAGCTGAGTAATACTCCATTGCATGAAAACAGATAACCTTGGGCCAGCTTCATACCTCAGCAGACTAAAACACCTGCTTAGGCAGAGTGCAGTGGCCTGGGTTCGATCCCTGGTGTGCCATGCCGGTCCTGCAGTGTGCTGGGACAGTGACTGAGACTGGGCATGGTGGCACATCTACAGTCCTAGCACATGGGAGGTTGAAAACAGGAGAACCGCTGCAAGTCTGATCTACGTTGTTAGACCCTGTACACCCCGTAGACCCTGTCCTAAATACAGAAGAAAAAAAATAAGAAAAAATACCTAACCTTTTTTAGATGGGCATGTGGCTTGTTTCCAAGGTTACCTGTCACAAACTGTGCTGTTAAAAACATGGGTGCATACAGATTGCTGTGGCATGTTTTCAATTCTTCTGGAAAAGTACCCTGAAACTTTAAAGCCCTATATATGTTATCAACACAACTTCAATTATGTTTTGTCAAATACTTGTTGCTAGACTTAAGACTTTTACTAAGTTATTTATTCATCCATTGAAGCTAGGGATAGAAACCAGGGCTTTGTCCACACTACGAATGGACCTACAGTCACTGCGATGATGAGCTGCCCCGAAACAGCTGAATTTTATGCGACACTGTGGGACTTGTATAAATCTTGAACAAGAGCTGCCAAAGAATGAGTCTAAATAAAGGTCCATGACTTGTAATGCATGGCTGTTTCTACATTTTCAGTTTTTCTTAAACTGGGATTGAACACAGGACAAGCAGGTGCCGTGCCACTGTGCTGTATCCCCAGCCCTAGTCCAATATTTAATGACATTATGTCATCTTTAGTTTTAGGCAGTTCTTGGTTCATTTTCTGTTCACATCACTCTCAAGCCAAAATAAACAGTTCTATATCTGAATATTTTTTCATTTCTGTCAAAAGACAGTGAGTTCTAAAATCAAAACAATAGATTTGTGCCAAACATACTAGATTTGGTCTAGTTTTTTTAAAAAAGTCACTCCAATTTTTGTGTAGACAGTAAAAGTGCCCCTTTTTAGCTGATGAAAACCTACTCTCTACCACCTCAGTAACTTTTTGTAATGAACAAAATAGATAATTTACTTAAAATCCTTATGTAATGTAATACATATCTACACTCATATCGTTACCCTGTCTTCATAATTTTGTCACTTGTAATAAGACACACATCAAAAGACAGATGAACTAAAAGTCAATGATTTACTTCTCACCAGCTCTCCAAGTTACTTCCAAAACGTTTCTGAGTTACAACAATAATTTTATAATTTCATCACCTAGAAACACAGACAAATACAGCCATATATAACACATCTACAAATATCTACAACTAACTAGCTGATTTAAAATGCAAGCAAAGGAGTTGTTGTGGGCCTAATACACACTGCCATGAAAAATAGCAAAACATGGAATTTAAATTCTTAACTGTATGTCAACTCTCAAAATTTTTTTCAGTTGATAGAAGCATGTTTTCTTTAGTCTAACAATTCATTAAATATCCTCAGGAGCTGAGTTACAGAAATGGATTGGTTCCTTGTGTTCTGAGTTTGCTATAATCAGGTCATAATAAAGACAAAAATACAATTCTACCACATTTGTTAAGGTAGAAGACTCCAGAGAAGTATATCTGCAAGTTTCTTGGTTTCTTTCATTTTCATCAACTAATACATAGTTTCAACAAGTCAGTACATTGATCTTTCTCAGTTCTGATTAGTTACAAGAAATAAAATGTGTTCCCGAAACTCCATAGAGTTGGGACACTATGAAACCAAGTAAACCACTCCAATTTTCAGGAAGATAATATTGGGGAAAAAAAAATCCTTAAAAGGGAAGAGTAGATTTGTAGCTCTAATAAGATATAAATTAAAACACTTTCCTGCTTGGCCAATTTCAATATTTTCTTATCAGGTAAAGTATCTACTGACAAGCAATTTATACACTTATTTAGTTTAGAACTGCCAAATCCAGCAATATGAGAGTCCTAAAGTAGAACACACTTTTTAAAAATATGTCATGCCAGCATTTTCCTGTTATATTCATGAAAGACAGATTTTATATTACTATTTAGTCAAATGCAATTTTACCTTGAGAAACAATTTATAAAAATAATACAGATCAGATATGAGAAAACTCAATAATAAATATTGTGAATGAAAGATTTCAGAAAAGATAAGCTATCTTTAGAGAAGAAAGAACAGTTTGCACTTCCAAACTGCAGTGCATAGAAAGCTTTAAATCACATCCAAGATGTTGAAATATAGACATAGATGTCATCCTTAATTTTATAGCCAGAATATATTTCTTGATAGCTGCTTACATAAACAGGAATATGCATAGGCTTTTGTAAAAGGCTAGTCCTTTTAAAAAAAATTAACTGTATTTTTAAAGTAACAATTTGCATGGTAGTCTTAAAACTGTCCTAAATGGAGTATATCTATTTTCAGTTTCTGATCATTGCTATTTGGTAAAAATAAAAATTAATTCCCAATAAATATACAATTAAAAAATGCCCTAAGTCATGTTAATTTCCTGATGACACAAAAAAGTGAAAATGCTCAGATAACATTTCACAATCTGGTATTAAGACATTCAGTATGCTCTTCGCACCTGTTTCATTGCTATCCTTTCAGAAGCAAGACTTGGTGCTATTTTCAAGCACCATTCTCATCATGCTGTGACATTCCTAATATTTAATCAGATTCCCCTTGAAAATTAGTATCCAGGGATCTCAAGCAATTTTACTGAAAATAGATTTCCAGAGCTTACTTTTATGAATATTAAAAATAATCTTCTTAATATTTTACATGTGATAGTTGCCATTTTCAGACCCCAATGTGATGGTAAAGTATGAAAAGTTATGGATCCTAGAAAACTATGTTTCATGTCCATAACATTCATAATCACAAAAGTACAAATTTGAAAAGCTCTCCACATTTTTATACTTCCATGACCCGGAACAACTGAAAAGATTCATGACCACCAAATCATCCCTACAAAGCATACTGAAATATATTCTAGAAAGAGTCTAAAATGACCACAGTTACTCTTCTCTCATTCCTGAGACAAATGCACAACACCTAAAATGAAGGAAGGAAGGGTTTATGTAGCTCACAGTTACTGCAGCATTCAGTCCACAGTCAGCTGGTTCCAAGGCAGTGTGGCATACATGGCAGAGAGCAGCCATTCGTGGTGGTGGAAAAGAGTACAGAGCAAAATAGAGAAGTAGCAGCAACAATGGCGACAGAGAGCAAGTCCATCTCCCAAAAATCCTATTCAGGCTATCTACCCCAGGCTGGGTGTAGCACTCACACCTGTAATCTCAGCAGTATTCAGATCCATGATAGCAGTCTTGTTGCCTTGTTTGTTTTTGGTCTTTTTTTATTTTACTGTATTTTTTGGTTCAATTGTTTTTAGGGAAGATTTATTTTTTGTTTATGGTGGCAAGGACTGAACCCAGGGCATCCAGTTTGCTAGGCAAGCGTTCTACCACTGAGCCAAATTCCCATCCTCCATAGTATTAGCCTTGGATCATGAATTAATGACAAACTGTAGAACTGTACCTCAATGAATGCATGAGGATTTGGGAGGACAAATACACACAAACCAAAACAAACAACAAAAAGTAACCATGGGGAACAAGCAATTAAATAGAGTGGAAAAGTAGGGAACCCACATCAGGAAAATAATATGATAAAGATAAACCAATACATATCATTGTAACCATCAATGTAAAGGACCTCAGCTCACCAGTCAAAAGAAGTAAACTGGAAGAGTAGGTCACAAAACAAAATCCAACAATATACTATATACAAGAAACATATTTAACTTGAAAGGAAATCCATAGATTGAAAATTGAACGATGTAAGACAAAACTCCATGCAACAGAAACTCAGAAAAAAGAAGGGGTAGCTATTCTGGTTTCTGATAATGTAAAAATCAAACCAAAAATGATCAAAAAGATAAAGATCATCACTACATACTTGTTAGGGAAAAACAACAAAAACCCAACTGACAGGGAGATTTTAATACCTATTGTCATGAAGAGATCAATCAACTAGGCAAAAATTCAGCAAAGAAGTAACAGAATTAAACCAAAATGGTGAAAACAGGAACTTAATAGACCCTTACAGAGTGTTCCACTCAAAAATATCAGAATATACATACTTCTCAGCTGCACACAGGATATTCTACAAAATAGATCATATGGTAGCACATAGAGCATGATTAAGTAAGTGCAAAGGAACTGAATTATCCCATACATATTACCTGGCCATAGTTTAATGACACTGGAAATTATTGACAAAATAAATCACAAAACTCCATAAACACATGTAAATTAAATAACACCTTTCTGAACAATCAATGCATCACAAACAAAACTAACAAAGTAGACAATATTTACAATCAAATGAAAATTCAGATGCAACTTACTGGAACCTGTGAGATGCACTTAAAGCAGTCTTAAGAGGTAAATATATGGGAGTGAATTTTCACATAAAGAATACAGAATGAACACACAGAAATGATCTTATGCTGAACCTCAAGTTCCTAGAAAAAGAAAACTCAAGCCCAAAGCCCATAGGAGGCAAAAATTATAAAAATAAGAGCAGAAATTAATGCAATGGAGGTCAACAGAAATATACAAAGAATTAATGAATCAAAGGCTTGGTTCTTTTAAAGCATAAATAAAATTGATAAAGCCTTAGCAAATCTCATCAAAAAAAGAAAAGAAAGGGCTGGTCTGATAATTCAGCGGACTAAAGTGCCTGGTTCAGCAGAGCCTACTGGCCAGGGTTCAGTCCCCAGTATGCCATGCCAACCCTGTCCCTTGGGCACACTAAAGTGGCGATTGGGACTGGGGATGGTGGCACATGCCAGTAACCCCTGTGCTTAGCAGGATGAAAATGGGGGGGGGGGCTAAGAGTCACATCTACGTAGTGAGATCCTACAGACCCTGTATGCCTTGTACTAAATGCATAGAAAAAAAAATCAAATTCATACAATAAATAAGGAAAAGGGCTCTATGGATATTCAGAAAGCAGTGATACCTACTCTGAAAAATCTTTACATTTACAAGAGGGAAAACACAGAAGATATAAACCGATTCCTATATGCATATGAATTACCAAAGCTGAATCAACAAGACATTCAGAATAAAAGTTCTGAATAAACCAATATAAATTAATGGAATTGAAAATATAATCAAAAAATTATGAACAAAGAAAAGCCCAGATCTTAAGATTCGCAGCTGAATTCTACAAGAAATTTAGACAGAAGTTAATGCCAACTCTTCTCAAACTCTTCAATGAAATTGAAAGGGAGGCACTTTACCCAAACTCCTTCCTAGACTTTGATACTAAAACCAGAGAAAAATGCATCCAAAAAAGAGAACTATGGGCCAATCTCCCTAATGAATACAGATGCAAAAATCCTCAACAAAATACTAGCAAACAGAATGCAACAGATCAAGATGATTCTACATAATGACCCAGTATAGGATTCACCCCAGGGATTCAGGGATGGTTCAGTATAAAAAAATCAGTAAATGTGATACAGCACATTGACAGAGCCAAAGAGAGAGAGAGAGAAAAAAAAAAAGATCACCTCAATAGATGCCCAGAGCCCCAGAGACCGGCCAGAGACAGCGCGGCCGACTCCGCCATCCTGCTCCATCCCACCAGCGCCTGCCCAGCCCCAGGGACCTCCTGAGACAGCGAGACCAACGCCAGCAGTCTACTCCATCCTGCCCACGCTGCCCAGCCAGACAACCGCCTGAGACAGCAGCTGACTCCAGCGGCCTCCTGGATCCCGCCCCAAGCTCTACCAGCAAGAGGGAATCTGAATGACTCACCAGGCTTCCCAGATCAATGAGAGTGTGGTGAGTCTGAGAGAGAGCCATTGGCTTCTTCCCATGCACGCTACCCGGATCCTTGCCCCCAACCCTCCAAGCCAGTGACCAGCCTAAAGCCTCAGGACCCACTCACCAGCACCTCCCCAGACCACCTGCCCTAAAGCCCGCTGAACAAGTGAGAATTTCCCCGATTCTCTGGGCATCAAAGTTCAGTGAGTGTAGAACTCCAGGCCCGCCTTAACCGAGAGAAATTTCCAAGGGATTCCCTGCCCCCCAAACCCCCGTGGCCCAGTGAGAGCTCCAGGCCTACCGAGTTGAGAAACATTTCCAGGTGATTACCAGTCCCACCCCACAACCCCAGACCCAGTGCAGTTCAGCCTGGAGTGAGAACTCCAAGCCTGCTACGCTGGAGGGACATTTCTCAGCAATCCTCGGTACCATGCTACAGACCGAAACCCAGAACAGCCTGGCCTGTGGGTGAGGGATCAAGGCCCACTGCACCAGAGGGACCTTTCCCAGCCATCTCAGATTACGGCCTGGAGACCTGGACCCAGCACAGGCTGGCCGACTCAGTACAGCCTAATCAGTGAATAAGATCATCCACCATCCTTTTGGGAGCCCAGAAGACCCACTGAAACCCAGGCCCGCTGACCTGGGGAATGATCTGCCTGACACAGGAGGGCTGACCCTGGGAACCAACAGAGGGGAAGCAAAGGAGCCACAACAAAAAAGGAACTGAACACAAAAGCTTGATCCAGGATAAGCATATCTGAAAAATCTCAAAAGAATACTGGCACCCAACTCTGATAAAAAGCTAAGGTTATAGCTGCATCAAAGCTCTACACCAAAGATCAAAGGTCAGTGCTACACAAAATGACAAAGAGAAGGGAAAAAATGCAATCCCAGACCTCGAGTCCATCAGGAAGGGCAGAGGACACTAGCTCAGCTGCAATGAATGAACTAACAGATACAGCAGCAAAGGAACAACTGCAGAAAGCTATAGAGAAAATAAAATGAGAGGTAATTCCCCAAATTAAAAAAGAAATATTTGAATACATAGTATCTGAAATAAAGAATGAATTCCAGAAACATTGGGTGGAAAAACAAGTGCAGAGAAGCACTATTCCAACTGATATATATGAATTAACAGCATCTGAAGCAAAGAAACAGCAGAAAGATAATGAGGAACTCAAAGCAGAAATAAGTTCTGAAATCAAAAAAGATCTTTTTGAAGTCATAGGATCTGAAATACAGAAACAAGTCGAGAAATATACAGAGGAAATCGAACATGGAAGAAACACAGCAGAAAAAGAATTAATAACTACCTATAAAGAAGAAATGGATAAAAAAAATTGAGGAGATCAGAAATATGATGGATTCCTTGAATGAGGAATACAGAAAAGAAATAGAACACATGAAACACAGTCAAAGAGATATAGAAGAACTAAAAATGTCAATCACAAGTCTACAAAACCGTCTGAGTGAAAGGGAAGACAGAGTTTCAGATCTAGAAGATGCCAGAGGAGCTAGTGAAAAGCTGAGAAAGGAACTCTTAAAAACAATGAGAATGTAGGAAAAAACAATCCATCACCTGCAAGATGACTCCAGGATGAACAATGTGAGAAAAATTGGTATCAACGAGAATGAAGGAGTCAATACAAATGACATAAAAAGAATTTGGGGAGAAATAATCGCAGAAAACCTCCCAAATATGAGGAAACAATCCAACATTCAGGTCACCAAAGCATACAGAGCACCAAATAAGTAGAAACACACCGAGACATATAATACTTAAGATCCAAGAAATACAACACAAAAATAATATACTGGAAGCTGCTAGAGAGAAGAAGGAGCTCACATTCAAAGCAAAACCCATCAGAATTGCAACCAATTTCTCTACACAAACAATGAAGGCAAGGACAGCATGGAGCAGAGTTCTTCAAGTCCTACACGAAAACAAATTCCAGCCCAGACTATTATACCCTGCAAAACTCTCTTTCAAGTTTGATGGAGAAGTGAAATACTTCCACGACAAAGAACAACTACAGAATTTCATGATGACAAAGCCATCCCCTCACGGGCTGCTGAAAGATGTTCTTGAGAGAGACCATATTGACCAGAACCCCATGAATGAGAATGGAAGGAACCCACTAAAGAGGACAGTGAATTAAACACAGGTTACAAAGGAGTAAACAATACCAGGTAAATATCATGACAAACATATGTCAGCACATTTCAATTATGACGATAAATGTAAATGGACTCAATTCTCCAATTAAGAGAAATAGACTGGCACAAACCGCATCAAAAAGAGGCAAAAGAAAATTCAAGTACAAGCGATAAGGAATGAAAAGGGTGAAATCACCACAGACCCACAGGAAATTCAGAAAATTATTAATAGTTACTTTGAGAATCTTTATGCTCACAGAATAGAAAACACAGAAGAAATGGACAGATTCCTCGAAAGGTACAAATTACCAAAACTGAATCAAGAAGATATTACAACTCTCAATAAGCCAATAACAGCCAATGAAATTCGAAACGTAATAAAAAGCCTACCGACAAAGAAAAGTCCAGGTCCTGATGGATGCACAGCTGAATTCTACAAGAAATTTATAGAAGATATAATCCCCACACTCCACAAACTCTTCCACGAAGTTGAAAAGGAAAAAGTCCTCCCAAAATCATTTCTGGAGGCAAGTATAATACTCATTCCAAAACCAGGTAAAGACGCAACCAAAAAGGAGAACTACAGGCCAATCTCCCTCATGAACATAAACGCAAAAATACTCAACAAAATCCTGGCAAATAGAATACAGCAA
>PVKA01018225.1:0-11976 GCA_004027165.1 Ctenomys sociabilis
TGGCTGCCAAATGAGGAATTGTATATACTATGTACATTATAATATGCAAAACAAAGAAATGGTCATAGGAAGCTCCAACTTGATGAGTCATAGGAAACTCCAACTTGATGACTTTGCTTTTATTTGCCTAACTCATATACGGTATATAATGTATAACAATATAAAACTATAATACTATACAGTACCATCAGTAAAAATTATAGCACTACATAAACCAGGTGCACTGTACAAAAAAAAAAAAAAATCAACGTACAGAATTGTAACAAAAGAAAAGGCAGGTCATAAGTCTCAGCAGCAGGTCCTATGTCCCAACAGTTGTTTAAACAAGCAGGTCATTAAATGAGGAACATCTGTACTGGAAATAAGCAGGAAGGAGTTTCTAGTGCTCCATCTTGATTTAGGAACTGTTTCCCAAGTGTGTTGGCTCTATGGAAAGTCCATGGAAAAGTACACTTTCTATCTGAGAATATTTCTGACATATGCTATATTTGAATATTGAACCTAAGGTCTTCACACTGAGCTATATTCCCCACACCCATTTCATTTTTTATTTAAGACAGTGGCTAAGTTGCTCAGAATGGGCTCAAATTTCTGATCCTCCTGCCTCAGCCTCCCTAAGGGATGGGGATTCCAGGCATACACTTTCATACCTGGGCTTTTATTTAAATTTTTTAAAGCACAGTACATTCTGACTTGGCTGCCTAATATTCCAAGAATACACAGGGCACTTACTTGACACACCTACCTGGTCACACAACTAACCAGCAAAGATGAGCCTGATTCCAGGAAACGAAAGGGATCAAAACAAGTTTATTTCATGGTTTCTGTGTTTCTGAAATACTGCATCAGGTGCTCAGGTAGGGACGAAAGCTGCTGGCATCATCGAATTACACATTCCACTAAGCACTTCCATGCTGTTACACTGAGCAGCAGCCAGAAAGAAATCACCAGGCAAGCATCTCACCAGCAGGTGTGACAACACCCACTGACACCCACTGACTGAAACCAACTGTACAAAACTGTCACTTCCTTCTCATGTCCTGTGTGCTTGTTCTTCCCCAAAACTGGATACATACTATATAACTGTATTAGATAAATACATATATACATAAATCTCAAATTACATTAAATCTATTATAAAAACAAAACTAAACCACCAAAACTTTACAAACTCCTATACGTACAATAAAATCCTTAACATAAATTGTTCCCCATTACCTTCCTACACAAATAAGTTGGCCAATTCTTTTAATCTTGTTATAATAAAATCTGACCTAAGTAAACTTTGTAATTTATGAGTCCAAAAAGAAAAATCTTAATGTGGGCTGGGATACAGCTCAGTGACAGAGCACTCACCATGTATGAATGAAGCCCAATTTCAACCCTCAGCTTCACAAAAACCAGCCAATCCCTAACCAACAAAAGGAACATATAGCACTAACATCAAATTATTATTTCTAAAAGGAAATTCAAATGCTTGGCTTATCAATCTTTCAGGAGAGTTGACTACAGCCAAGAAATACATTAGGACTAGTAATTATTCATTTGCTAGTTTACCACTGCAGACTCACCATGACAATATAAATGTATGCTTATTCAAGTCTACCTGAATGTACCATAAAGGCACCTATTATGAATAAGTAAAATGGTACCCTGACAGCTCATAAACACCTAAATGGTGAGCTACTTATCTTCCACTATGCTGTGCACCATTTATCTCATATTTTTCTAGTTTTGTTATGTTTTCCCTTCGCATACCATTAAGTCCCCATTTAATTCCATAAGGCTTTGAAACATTGGCCTGAATGTAATATACTTAGAGAAGCAACTATGGTTGTTCCAAACTTTAAAATTCTAGTCTACCAAGGAGAAAATTCCCTAAGAATCACTTTCCAGAGGCTGGAAATTTAGCTCACTGGTGCAGCACCTGCCTGGCAAGCATGAGGTGGTGAGTTTGACTCCAGGTGCCCTCCTCCAGAACAGAATCAATTTCCATTCTTGTATCCCTTCTACAAATGCAATTTATAAAACAAAGGTGTTCTGATAGATAGGCTATAAAAACTTTCTTTGAAATCAATCCTATTTGTTCACTAGACTGCATTAGAAAACTTGAAATCCCTGAGATATGATCTACAGGAACACACATACAATTCTTGAGATCCAAGTCATGGGAAGTCTCACACTACAGAATGAGAGGAACCATGTAGCTCTGTTGTTGTTTCATGGTCCTTTAAAAAAAAAAAACCACAACTTCAAAGTACATTCCCAAATCTAGGCAGTTCCTCAAAGACAGAAGGAGACCAACTGGGGATCGAACTCAGTCCCTTGCGCTTGCCAGGCAAGCACTTATTCTACTGAGCTATCTCCTCAGCCTAAATATTTTCATATAATGTTAGAGAACCCCAGTTTGTTCATCCTAAGAAGTTTAATTCCCAGGAACACTGCATGAGCTTACAAACACTAGGAGCCATCACTTCACAAGTGGTTAAACAAAATACATACATTAACAAAAGATAGTATCATAGAAATACACTTTGGGGAAAAAAAAATCCTCTATGATTTTAGGTGAAAAACACACATACCTGTGGAAGTGCAGTATTGAGCTGTCTCTGCAAGGAGTCTCTTTCATGACCAACCTCATGTAATTTCCCCTGGGTCAATGCCAATGTTTCCTGGGTCTCTCTCAGTGTATCAAGAAGACGGTCCCTTTCTTCCAGCATGGAGACCATAAGCTGTTCAAAATGGGAATCTGCATCTGGCTGTGAAGGGGAGCCAGACCCATGGCTGCCGCTTCCTCCTGGGGGGCCTTCTGCTTCACTGATAGTGGGCATCACCTCGCACATCATCTTGAAACAAAAAACCCAGGCTACAGTAAGTGCACAATATGGGTTCCCAAGAACTCACTTTATCTGTAGCCAATAAAGTTGGCAATTTCTTTATTCTCGGATCTATTATTCTTTGTATGCAAATACTCTGTGAAGAAATACACAGACAAATATTAAGTGCTGACAGCCATAACATAAGGGCATTAAAGGAGACAACAATCCAGAGAAATAAGGACTAAAGAGAACTACCGACTTCTATAAAGAGCAAACATGTGGTTTTGTTTGCAAAACCAGACTTTTTAGTTTTGAAAACAAGTGTGCTTCTATTATCTTTTTTTTACATGCCACCCAATCATTGTTCAGGAAAAGCACAGAAGGAGTATACAGCCAGGAAAACTGACGAGCACAAAATCCACCAGGCATCTTACAGGAATGTGTGCAGTCAGCTCCTGGGAAGGACTGCCGGCTCCCTGAATTCTTGGGCTGGACTTAGTGAACACTGAAAGGAACTGGATTCGCTAAGGCTGAAAAGAGATGTTTTTCAATGGCTGCAATGGCTGGTCAGTCAACCTAACTTACGTAAGTTTACTGCTAAAAAAAAAAAAAAAATTCCACAATGGAAATACAGCGGGTCAATATAGTGGAGCACGGCTAGGAAGGAAGGAAAGGAGAAAGGTGAGATTATGAGAGGCTATTAAATGTGTCACAACACCGACGGGCTGAAGAGGGCGAAAGGGACCGCTTGAGGACTATCAGGCTATATCCCGGGTACGGGCGACCCTCAAGCAGGAGATGCGGCGACGGCACACACACCTGACGACATGACCTCTAGCCCCGCATCAGGTGCAGTACAAGTCCCTGCTCCACTTACTCTAGAGCCTGCCCGAACGCAGCCACAAGTGCGCGGCCGCAGTCCCAAAGCCTGGGTCACCGGGGCGACAGGTCAAGGAGGGGGCGACGCGCAGCGGTTAGAACCCGTCCCTCGAGGCACAGGGGGTCCCGCCGGGCCTGTGCAGGTCCAACCACCAGCCGAGCTCCGGAGCTTTGCCCTCGCCCGCCTCTACCCCCGGGTGACATTTGGCGCGAGGTCCCCGGCCCGCACCGCCCGTCCTGCCTCAGTCTCCCGCTTCTTACCTTGCTCGCCGGCGGGAGCGGCGAGGAAGCTTCGCGGCGGCCCGCGGACCGCAGCTCGCTCCGAGCGAGCTCGCGGGCCGACAAAGGCAGCCCGCGGCTGCTGTCTGCGCCCCCCACGCGCGGCCGCGGCCCGCGGCCAGTCACGAAGGCCGGCCCGCGGCCGGACACTGGGGAGCGCGGAGGAGCGGGCCCGGCGGCGCGTCGCCGGCGTCAGCGTGCCCGACGTCGGGCGCGTCGGCGCTAGCGTCAGCACCGCCCCGGGGGAGGGCCAGGAGCGCTGCGACTCCTGTGCGCACGCGCCGCCTCCAGGGGCGCAAGTGGGCGGCACCTCCGGAGTCTTGATTGGCTTCGGTGCTCTGAACCCCGCCTTCTGGCCCCGCCCTCTGGCCCCGCCCTCCTGGCCCCTCCCATAGGGTGTTAGCGAAAGTGCTGCTGTTGGAAACCTGGGCAGGAACGCGGTTTTAACCCCTATCTCAGTTAACGCGTCAGGGCCGTCCCAGATCCCCTTCCGCACTCACAGACACAACAGGCCTTTTCCTAGGCGTCTATTAGGCACCAGTCACTGACACTGCTAACGTCACGCCTACACAATTCTCTAAAAAGGGGTCTCTTTAATTTCTACCTAACTGAACAGAAACCTAGGGCTTCAACCACCTGTCCAGAGCCTTGATCCGAGCCTATCGCCTCGCCTCGGCCTCGGGGGATCCACGAGACTGTGCCTTCAGCTGTCTGACGCAAAACCCATTTTCTAGCGCTACCTGTCGTTCCTGGGGAGGCAAAGACGAGCAGCTTGTGATTGGAGGCTTCTGGGCGATGTATCAGGGGTTGAGGACGGCTTGGCAGCGAAGTACAACTGGCTCAACTCCCCGCTGTCTCTTTGCAGGCTGCAGAAGAGCCCGGGATTCAGTGCTTGCGCTGCAGAGTGGGAAAATGATAGAGACCTGCCTACAAGGCTGTTAAAAATGGACCATGTGTGAAAAGCAAGCGTCTGGGAACCTGCCTGGGAGGCACTCCGCAAGTCTGGGTCATTTTTATCTCTCTCCCTCTCTTTTTATTGGTATGTGTTTGCAATACATAATAATTACAATCATCTTAGTAAATTGGTACATATACGTATCACATCTTAAGCATTATGTTTATCTCTGCAGACAGGTTAAAGCAGCAAGTTGGGCGTGGCGGTGCACTCCTGTAATTCTAGCTCCCTGAGAGGCTGAGGCAGGAGGATCTCAAGTTTGAGCCCAGCCTGAGCAAATTACCAATACCCTGTCTCAACATAAAAAAATAAAAATAAAGTCGGGCTGAGGATGTAGCTCAGTGTGAAGGCCTTGGGTTCAATCCCCAGATTTGGACTCCCCACCTGTAGGGAGGTGAGTAGGAATACTGCCTGCCAGGACTTGTATTATAGCTTGCAGAAACAGATTAATAAAGATTAATAAATATGCAGCTCGTAGATTAAAGTAGATGCTTTTCCTCCCTGAGGAGCACACACTCTTCACAAACCAAATGTCAGGGTATCTTTGCTAGTCAATGCTAGCCATTGTTGGAAGTGAGGTAACCAGAGACCCCGAGCTGATCAAGTCTGAGAAAATACCACGTGGAGGAAGGGGGACAAGGTGACTTCTTCCAAAGTGGATTCACTGATTACCTCCATTGTCAGATGACCAAGAACAGCACTATCCCTGATGGTTTTTCTTGCCTACCAGCATCCAGTGGGCCTTCTTTCAATCCATCTACTGATTCATTCCTTCAATAAACATTTGTTGAATTATTACATAACTATGAGTGTATAAGTGTGAATTTGCACTTTCACTCTCAGGTTTTTTCTATTTTAAAATCATAAAGACAATGACTCGGTTCTTTGAGGTGCTCTGTGAGTACCTCTTGTTCCTCCTCATACGAGCAATTGCCCTGTTGCCTCATCCGGACTCTGGAAACAGCAAATTTTCCAACTCTCCTTAGGTGTACGTGCTTAATTCTTAAATATAGCATAGTGCCTCTATTTGCACCATGCTTGTAAAGTACCTGTCTTCTAAGAAATTGACAAAATACCAACATTTAATTCAGTGGGATAGAATATTCATTTCATTTCATGAACATTTGTGCAGCATACAGGAGCCAAGGATGGCTTTGGCTCTAAGAATAACAGTCCACAGAAAACACCCATTTTACCACAAGTTCACAGCCTTAGAGGAGAGAGGAGAGCCAGAACATTGCAGTGTGTGACTTTGGTGCTATGGAGCCACAGAGGAGGGAGAACCAACTCTCCTGGGGTCTTCATAGAAGAGACAACATTGAACTGGATCAGGCTGGGGAGATAGCTCGGTGGTCTAAGCACCTGCCTGGCAAATGCAAGGACCTGGTTTTGATCCCTGGTACTGCATGCTGTGCAAGCACTGGAACCCCAAGAAAGCCATGCTAGCCATGGAAACCAAACATGGTGGCACACACCTGTAACCCCAGCACTGGGGAAGCTGAGACAGGAGGATTACTATAAGTCTGAGTTGCATAGTGAGATTGTACCAAATACATAATAAATAAAAGATTTGTTTAAAAAAATTGAACTGGAGGGCCAGGGAGATGGCTCAGTGGAGTAAGCACTTCACTGGGAAGCGCAAAGGTCTGAGTTCAATACCTGGCTCCACCAAAAAAAAAAAAAAAAAAGCTTTTGGGGCCAGGGAGATGGCTCAGTGGAATAAGCGCTTCCCTGGCAAGCACAAGGGCCTGAGTTCAATCCCTGGTTCTGCCAAATAAATTAATTAATAAATTAATAATAATAATAATAATAATAATAATAAATTGAACTGGATCTAAAACAATGAGTTTTTCCAACAGAGAAGGGAGAGTGCCATTTGATATAGCTTCAGATAATCTTGAATTTCATTCATTCATTCATTCATTCATTCATTAATTCATTCCATTTCATTCCCTAGATTGCAAATCAGTAAGAGGAAAGTTGTAAAGAATCTGAATGGTCCACAAAAAGAAATGGTTTAAGCCATCCTTTCTAGGTCACAGAATGTATGTCTGACATTCATAGTCATATTCAAGAGTAACTATCTAATGACAGACAAAATTCTATATCCTGTTTGTGGTGGTAGTTACATGGCTGTAAGCTTTTCTCACAACCTGCAGAACCACCGGGGGTATAACTCAGCAGTGTAGTGCCTGCCTGGCGAACACAAAGTTCCTGAGTTCAATTCCTGGTACAAAATATTTAATTTATTGGCCATGTGTGGTGGTGTATTCTATAATCCCAGAACTCTGGAGGCTGAGGGTAGGAGGACTGTTGTGAGTTCAAGACCAACCTAGGCTACAAAGAGAGCTCAAGGACAGCCTGAACTGCACAGAGAGACCCCGTCTCAAAAAGAAGAAAAAAGAAAACACACAGAACCAGATTAATATTGTATGTATTAATATATGTATTATCCAGTATACTGTATGTAAAGTACAGTGAGAAACTTTTCATAAGAAAGGAAGTTGCAAACAAGTGCCCATACTGTGCACCTAAATTTGGAAAAGAAAGGAGTCCATTAGTATTGTTTCGTCTCTTACTATTATTGTCATTTACTGCACTGAGGATCAATTATTTGTATCTTTTCCTGCCAATGAGCAAAGTTGTGGTTAGAGTTTGTGCTAGTCTTCTTGTGCTAGTCTGCATTTTCCAGACTCTTTATTGTGCCTGTGCATTATTTTTTTTATCACTTGTAGCCCCGCAAGTGTTATTTTCATAAAACCTAGACAAGAAAGAACCATAGAAAACTGTTTTCCGGAAACCTGACATTTGGATGTAGCTGCATTACCCCTTGGAGTATTTAGCCGATGCACATTTCAGAGACTTTGTCAGGAAAATGAAGAAGACAAAAGGTGTTTTCCTTGCAAGTCTCCTATTAAAGGGTTGATGAAGGAAATTTGATAGTAAGAAGAGTGAGAAGGCAAGAACTTGTTCCTATGCCTGGGATTCTGGTTTTGTAAATGCAGCCACTTCAAGGCCTGCCTGCCTCTGCCCTCTGGGAGTTATCTGGATGATACAGTTAGCCTTTGCTGTGCTTCGCATGTGGTCTGTCCCCCAAAGGTTCGTGTATTAGAAATTTGAGTCCCCAGTGAGGTGGTATTCAGAGATGGTAGGTGAACCTTTAAAAGGTGAGGTCAGGCCAGGGGGATAGCTCAGTGATCTAAGCACCTGTCTGGCAAGCGCAAGGACCCAAGTTTGATCCCCAGTACCACGTGTCATGCTGCCACGTTGGCCACTGAAACCTGGTGTGGTGGTGCTGGCCTGTAATCCCAGTGGCTGGGGAGTGAGAGACAGGAGGATCACTATGATTCTGAGCTGTGTAGTGAGATCCTGTACCAAACAAATAAAGACTAAAGAGAAAAAATAATAAAAAGATGGAGTCTAGCTGGGTACAGTAGTCTGTGCCTGTAATCCCACAATTCAGTGGCTGAGATTAGAAAAATCACAAGTTTTGGGTCAGCCTGGGTAACATAGTGAGAGCCTCTTCATGAAAAGATTTTTTTAGAAGGGCTTGGGGCTGTAACTCAGTGGTGGAGAACTTGTGCAGCGTATACAAAGTCCTGGCTCAGTCCCTACTACTGGAAAAAAAAAATTAAAATGGAGCCTCGAGGAAGACTACATAATTGGAGATGGGTCCTCGCAAGGGATTGATACAGTTCTTATGACATCCTAGTGAGTTCTTGTGAGAGTGTGTTACTAAAAAGAGTAAAACTGGCCCTTCCCAACTGTGTGAATTCCTGCCTAGCTATGTGTTCTCTTTAGTGTGCATTGTGACCTGATCTGCTAAGGGGCCCTCACCAGAGGCCTGCAAAACTGAGAGTCAAACTTATTTCCGAGGTAGCCAGCCTCGAGACTTTTGCTATAATAGTAGGAAAGGGATAAAACCATTCATCGATTGTGAGCATTGCCAGGACCCCTCTCCTTTCTGAAGATGAAGAGGCCCCCTGCCAAGGTCAGGCTGTAGCCTGATCTCCTGGAAACAAGGGAATGCCACAGTGACCACACAGCTAGGGAAGGTCTGGGCTGGAAGAGCAGTGCAAGGCAGACGGTGGAGGACGGTGACTCCCAGAGATGCAGAAGGATTTGCCCATGGGCAGGTGGGTTAAGTAGCTTGTGGCAGAGCTGGGGCCCGACCCCTGGTGGAACCTGGGCCTCTTGATGCCTGGTACTGTCCCCACCTTATTGTGACTTTAAAGTACAACTGAAGTGTAAGTATTTATCAATGTGTCTCCTTCACTGCCGAACTAGTCCAGTTACCAGGATGGACAACAGCCATTCTACTTACTTAACTCATTTCCTCTTCCTCCTCCTCTTCCTCCTCTGTCCCTCTCCTTCTTCCCCCTTTACTTCCCCTTCCACTCCTCTTTATCTTCCTTCCCCCCAGTACTGGAGATTGAACCCAGGGCCTTCACACTGAGCTATGTACATCTCCAGCCCTTATTTTATTTTTAAGACAGGATTTCACTAAGTTGCTAAATTGCCCAAGCTGGAGTTGGATTTGGAGTCTTTCTGCCCCAGCCTCCCAGAGTACAGGAATTGCAGACATGCACCACTTCGGCTCTCACTTGTAGTGAGTGACCCCCTCAGGGCCACTTCTGTACTCTTTCCACTGTCAGCTGAGGAAACTGAGGTCCTATGGCGGCTCAGCCACAGAGCTCCTGCGTGCTCTGGCTCCATGGAAGTTCTCTCTATCACTGGAAGCCAGTTGACTGAAACATCAGTCCATGGATGAGCCTATTGGGAGCTTGGTTTGTCACCAGTCCCAAGACCCCGGACACTTCCTGATGAAGTGGGAAGAAGCAAATTGCATTTGCAGAGCATTTGACAAAGAACTTATTCTCCATATAATCCCACAAATCCTCGCAAGTATATCCTCCATCCTTTTACAAGCGAAAATGCTGAGACTTGGGGAGATTAGCTTTATCCTACACTCCATAGCTTATGATTTGGTAGATATAGGGGGTTGGATCCAAACCTCTGACTCTGAAGCTAGTGTTCTCATATGAATATGAGAAGCTGTCTCTAGGTTTTAGGAAATGGGTTAGTGATGGCCCTAGATACCCACTGAGGGCCTGTGGATCTGTCTCCTGCCATCCTTTCTAAAATATTCCCTATTGCCCCCATACAGCACCAGGAACCCAGAGAGGGGACCTGCCTAGCCTCCAGCACAGCAGGGCAACCTCTGTCTCACTTGTGTGTATAATTATATTTTAATAGCAAGTTATAAGCACTTTGCAGCTGGCTTCTGACATTTCATTGTGTTCACCAAATGGCACACCTAATAAAAATGTCCAGCTATTAGAGGGTGAAGGACCCAGACAGACCTGGCCCAGCCTCTCCAGACCTGTTGATCCCAGCCCTGATCTGATCCAGACCTGGGGCAAGGTCCTACCACATGTACTAGCCCCCAGTCTGCTTGTCTTGGTAACACCCAAGACATGGCAGGCTGGCAGGGTGAGATTCCTCACAGCTACTATTGTTGTACCAGCAAATGTGTTCCCTGCTCATTGTTCACCTCTGAAAGACACTTCTGCATAGGAACCATAGAATGACGTCTGAAGCTGAGTGGCCTGGGCTGAATCTTGGCTCTGCTTCTTTTTGCCATAGCTGTGTGTTCTTAGTTCAACCCTCTGAACCTCAGTTTTCCTGTTTGTAAAGCAGAAATGACAGTGTCATCTCTGATTGCCATGAGAATTGAGTTGGCAAGTGCCATGTAATTACGCACTACTAAAAAAATCTTTTATTTGGGCTATGTCCATACCCCCACCCCCAAAGTGAATTAGGATCGGTCCTATTTGACCAGTATCTCATTCTCCTTTGCACTTATAGGTTAGGGGTTGGCCTGAGGTCCTGTTCTCATCAATGACATTTAAGAGAAAATAGTCTGGGATTTTTTTTTTTTTTTCCGGAACTGGGGATTGAATTCAGACCCTTGCACTTGCCAGGGAAGTGCTTATTCTACTGTGTCATCTCCCCAGTCCCCTATTCTGGGATTTTTATCTCTGATGAAAGAGACCAGCAGAAGGCCCCAGAGCCTCTACACTTTTCTCACTCTCTGGGACTCTGCCCTTGAGGACTGGGGCTGTGATAGCCATTTGGAGACCATGAAGGTAGACACTGTCCATTGTCATCTCAAGAAAGGTGTGTGCACCATTTCTCAAGAAATTTATGCTATCCCAATCCAAACAGAAGAGGAACCTGGGAAGAAACTGAGGAAAAGGAGAAATATTATAATTCTATTTGGAGAACTGCACTTTACAATATGGAGAAGTTGCTGATTCCAAGGACTCCACTGACGTCTAGGCAAGTACACGGGCAGAAAACACTGACGATTGGCATTCAAGGTTAAGGCTGGCAATTCCTGAAAGAGAACGGAAGCATGTGGGAGAAGACTAGCCACCCTGGAACCAGTCGGTCTTGCTTGCCAAGGTGCCCTGTCAGAAGTGCTTGCTCTTGGCCTGCCTCGGCCAGCAGTGAGTCATTCTTACAAACAAAATAAATATTCATGAGGTCATGGACATGCTGTACGGCATACAAATCTTATGGCTAGTCTTCTAAGGAATAACCAAATTATCTTGAAGTTAGCATGCTCAACGTGTGATTCTGTGTGGGGCTGTTAACCTTGCAAAGAGAGCTGAATGTCACATGATCTCACCCAGGAGTAATATTTGCTAGTGGTCCGCAGGATAGCAACACTTACTGTCAGCTACAGTGGTTTTATGATGCAAATGAAATAGTTTCCCCACTAAAACACACACCTGATGACAGCATTATGCTAAATAAAATGAACCAAACCCAAAAGAGAAATTTTGCCAACTCCACCTGATGAGGTCCCTAGCTTAGGCAAGCTCACAGAGACAGGAAGCAGAGTGATGAGTGCTCAGGCTTGGGAGGAAAGAGGAGAGACAGTGGGAGGTTGCTGGAGACAAAACTTCAGCGTTGCAAGATGGAAAGGATTCTAGACAGTGATCCAGATTGCACTGTGATGTGGGCGGCATTCAGTGT
>PVKA01018225.1:12076-44365 GCA_004027165.1 Ctenomys sociabilis
TTTTTTTTTTTTTTTTTGGCAGAACTGGGAATTGAACTCAGGCCCTTGCACTTGCCAGGCAAGTGCTTATTCTATTGAGCTATTTCCCCAGCCCCCAGATGCACTGTTTAATCCCAGCTATTTTGGAGACTGAGGCAGGACAGCAGAAAATTTAGCAAGAAACCATCTCACGAAGGGAGGTGGGGTTTAGGTTCTCAAGAAGGTGGTCTTCCTGTTCCCACTTGCACATAGTTTGGACATTTTGCATCTTGTTAAGAAGCAAAGATGAAGACTGAACAACTCATCTTTTTTTTTTTTTTTAACATATTTGGTACAGGGTCTTACTATTCAGCTCAGACTCATAGTGATCCTCCTGCTTTCAGTCTCCTTGGTGGCTGACTCAGTGAGCCTGGGGATAGGGTCTGTGTGGCATGTGGTCACTGCACTTGCCTAAGCAGGCAGTTAGTCCACTGAGCTATCTCGCCGGCCCTGAACAACCCATCTTTTAAACATTAGATATATATATGCAATTAAGTTTAACTTTTCAAAATTACTTGTAAAAAAATTCCCTTTTAAAATATTTTCTATTAGCAAATATCTATGGAAGACAGATCATTTTTGCAAGCTCCTAAAATAATGGTATCAAATATATTGCTTTATGATGAAAAGAAAGCATATATGTATGTTTTTACAGAAAACCTCTGAACTGCTTCTATGTTCAACCATTATTACTTTTTGAAATGTGAATATAGTGCTTTGAAAAAAAAGTGTATGATCCCAGCACTTGGGAGGCTGAAGCAGGAGGATTACTGGGAGTTCAAGGCCAGCCTGGTCTACAAAGCAAGTTCAAGACTATCAGAAGGGGAGTAGAGAGAGAGAGAGAGAGAGAGAGAGAGAGAGAGAGAGAGAGAGAGAGAGAGAGAGAGAATATAGAATAACTTAGGGCTTAGGCTTGGGAAGTTCTAGTTTCTCAGTCCCAAGTCTTAAAGATTGAAATCTGTTGGAAATTTGCTAATTTTTTTTTGGGGGGGGAGGGATTTGTTTGTCTGTTTTGGCAGTGCTAGAGATGGAACCCTGGGTTTCGAGGCAAGTACTTCACTACTGAGCTACACATATACCCCCTGGCCTTCCCACCTCCATCTGCTGGGAGTCTGGAACCTGGCTGCTAATGTCCAAAAGGAAGACCAGGCCAGAAGGTGGTGACACCCGGGAGCTACTCTGAATAGACTTACTTGTGCATCTGAGGCAGCAAGCAAGAAGGAATAGCAAACCGAGAAGTTCTTTTCCTTTCTTCTGGATGCTCTTTAGAGTTACGTGAACTTTCGTAGTTGATGTGGCTGCTGTCAGGTGCTGAGATTTTTATTCAGTTGCGTTTATTTATTCAGTTGAACTACTTTAAGCCAGGCACCAGGCCAGGTGGGGAAATGCATCAATAAACCAAGGCATGAGAAGGCCTAGTCTAGGATGTGAAACTGATGAACAAACAAAAACTTTACATCCAGTTTGAAAATACCACCGCCCTGGCCAGCAGCCAGCTGCACATTAACTGGATCTGCTAGGTTGGCCCAGGAGTCGACCTTGTCCCGTAGCCAGGACCTCTGCTTGGCCTTCCTAAAAAGGGTGCTCTTCTGCTCCTCTCATGAAATCGGAAAAATGAGCTTCTCCCAGGAGGAGATGGGAAGAGGCTGGCCAACAGCTTTGGGACAACGAGTTGCTGCGTCTTGTAGATGACGCCTTCTCCCTGTGTCCTCACAGGGTCACCTGTTTGTCTGTGTCCTCATCTCCAGTCATTATAAGGGCCCTACTCAGGCCCACTGTAATGGATGCATTTTATTTATTTATTTTTATTTTTTGCAGTACCGGTGATTGAACTCAGGACCTTGGCGTTTTATTTTAACAGTCCTGTCTCCAAATACAGCTACATTCTGAAGTACAGTACTTGGAGTTATGAGACATTGAGCCACTGTGACAGCGGGACAAAAGGCTGTCTTCGTGGCTGATTTCTCAGGCAGTTGTTGGTCCTTGGAGTGAGTCTGCCTAGGAGCCTGGAGCGCTCGCTGGCCACTATAGAGCGAGCTCCTAAGGGCCCATCCCCGCAGTCCATGCAGCCCTGGCCTCCTACCCCAAACCCGGAGCCTCTCCCGATGACCTGCGAGGAAGTCTCGCTGGCGCCGCTGCCACCGCCGCCGCCGCCGCCACCGCCGCTTGACGCAGGAGAGAGCTCTGAAGTGCTGGTCAGCGACTTTCACAACCTGACTCTCAACAGCAGCGCGCCACGACGCACCCTACCATCCAAGGTGTCCTGGAAGCGGCGGACCCTGAGCGAGTGGATCCTGGGCGTGGACCTGCCGCTCCCGCGCAGGCGAGGCGTGCGCACGGTGCAGTCAGTGCGCCGCGAACGCCCGGCACGGATGATGATCAACGCCCGGTACTTTCAGGTCAGCAGAGGATCTTTGACAGAAGAGCAGGCGAAGGGCGAAACCACCAATAAACCACAAACGCCTTTCATGTGCCCCTGCAATTTCTGCATCTCTCACCAGTGGGACCCTTCCAAGAACGCTAGAATAGGGAGCGATTACAATTTGGAGTTAGCAGAGGCGTAAGTCACAATGTACTGTGCAGGATTGATGTCTGTACATTTCAACTTTTAATGTAACCCAGTTTCAAGTCTACTCTTTTTAAAAGCCTAAAATGTAAGATGAACCACAAGGGTGGGTAATAGATTTTTCTGGTTCTCAAGTCTGAATGTCAATAAAATGAAATTTTTGATGTAAAAAAAAAAAAAAAAAAAAGGCTGTCTTCATAGCATGGCATGTTGCTTTCTCTGCCCTTGTGGTTTTCAACAGATGCATCACAAGACTGATAAAACACAAATGCAGAATGCATACTATAAGATGATTGCTACCAAGGAAAAAAATGTAAGTAAACCCTTCTAGCTTCAGACCCCCCTTAGTTGACTTAAAAATCACTCATTTTGGAAACTTCACACAGACTGCAATATAAAAACTGGATTAAAAGGTAGAAGAAATGGAAGCTGAGAGATCAGTTTAAAGCAATTACAGTAGTCATCACCATTGCCTTGGTCACCTGGCCAAAATCATTCATTTTGTACCAGGTACTGTGCCTGGGCCTGCAATCTCAGCTCCTCAGGAAGCTGAGACAGGATTATCAGACAGAATAATCAGAAATGGAGGGGATGTTGGGTAGTTTAGCTAAACCCCATCTCAAAAAATTTTAAAAAGGCTAGCTCAAAGGACCTGGGTTCAGTTCCCATTTCCTGACCCCAACTGAATCACTAACTTTGGTGGTCACATAGCTGGGTAATAGAGTATCAGTTTCCCATTAGCTTTGTGGTGGACAACATTTCTGACATGTGGGTTATGTCAGTTGCTTGGGTTAATTCTGGTGGAATGGAAGGCCATGTTTGCTTAAAAAAAAAAAAAAATACTCTTAGGGCTGACCAAATAGCTCAGCAGATTAAAGCGCCTGCAAGCAGGCACAGAGGCCAGGGGTTTGATCTCCTGCCGTGCCAGCCCTGCCCCCAGGGCGCACTGGGATGGCAGTTGAGACTGGGCATGGTGGCGCATACCTATAATCCCAGCCTGTAAAACAGGCGGACCACTACGAGTCCAATCTAGTATTGAGACGTTCAACATGCTGTAGACCCTTCCCTAAAATACAAAAACGAAAACAAAACAAACTAACAAACAAAAAAACACTCTTTTCACTTAGGCTGATGACTAATGAGTGACTGGAATGAGATGAAAGGGTTTGGCATCTCCGTCTTCATTTGTGTCTGTCCCCTTTGCTGCCCTGATCTTTGGGTCAGATTCTACTCAGTGCTGCCTGTAGACATGTGGATTGCTGGGTGGAGCTGGTCCTATGTGCTTTCTTTTTCTTTCTCTGTAGTTTTTTGTTTGTTTTGTGTCAGTCTTTGTTATTGTGTTTTGTTTTGTTGGCTTTTGAGGCAGCGTGGTTGGCTAGCCTTGGACTCACTTTGTAGCCCAAGCTGACCTTGATTTGGAATGGTCTCCCTGCATCAGCTTCCTGAGGTTGAGGCTACAGGTGTGTGCTGCCATACCTGGCCACCCTGGGGATTTTTCAGCAGCCTTATCATAACACTGAGCTCCACAAGGCTGGGGTGTTTTATACAGGATGATGGTTCCAACTATAAGAAAACTCAACAGATTCTAGGAAAAGTTGACTCTGACCAATGGGCAGTCCAGTCTCCCAGAAAAAGAAGCTGTTTTGGAATGGTGCTCCTGTCCAGTGGGAACTCAATGGACGTTAGGTCATCCTGGAGGTCAAGGGGAGCTCACTGCTTGCTCTGTTCTGGGAGCTGCCTTATCTTTTTCTTCCCTTTTTGGTCAGTGCTGGCTCCCTTGAGCTGATCCCTGGCCCTCTTAAAGTCTGACCTGTGCACAGTTTGCAGTCCTTGCCTCCCTCTGGTTTCTATTATCTCAAGTCAAAAGATCCTATCTGGCATCAGTGAAGGCTCAGTATGGACTTATGGGATAGGTTCAGCCTGTGACAGTGCCTACCTTGGAAATCTTCCCCACCCTCATCATTAACTTCCTGACTGCCACACATCCATTTTCAAGGCTGATGGTTGATTGGGGCTGGGGAGATGGCTCAGTGGGATAAGCGCTTCCCTGGCAAGCACAAAGGCCTGAGTTCAATCCCTGGTTCCGCCAAAAAAAAAAAAAAAAAAAAAAGAAAGAAATTTCTCCGGGCTAATGATTGATGAGTCTGAGAATCACAGAGATGAGACTCAAAGATCAGTGAACACATATTACCAGATTGCCCAGTCATGGTGGCACACACCTATAATCCCAGCCCTGGGAAAGCTGAGGTAAGAGGATCACTACAAGTTTGGGGGTCACCCTGAACTGCATAGTTCATAACAAAAGACACATTTTACCAGATCAAGAGACTTATTTTAAAAATGAATCTGAGAAAGGTACCTACCAGGTAGAGTAGAGCATGTGTGTAATCCTAGACTGAAAGGCCAAGATAGGAGGGTCAGAAAATCTAAGTCTGTCTTAAATAAAGTAAAAAGGGATATAGCTCAGTGCAAAGATCCTAGGTTCAAATGCCAGTCTCTGTCTGCCTGTCTGTCTGTCTGTCTCTCTCTCTGACTCAGTATAGAGACTTGCCTCTATGTGCAGCTGAGGTGTGATTTCTTTATCCTGCCCTTCTCTTTTCTGACTCTTTATTTACATGGTGTTTGGGGAGGAATCTGTAATATGCTTGTGCTTCACAGATTTCCAGTGGGGTGCTTACTATGTGTCACCTCTGAGAACAGTGTGAAAAGAGAAAGGCTCCCTCCTGAGTCCATGAGTCCCCCCCCCCCCCGTGGAGCCCTAAGCCTCGCTCCTCCCACCAGCTAAGCTGCAGCCCCTACAGCCCTTCTCCTCTCCCTTCCCTCAACCCCACTCTGCCTGGTGCCCAGGATCCACCACTTCCTGGCCCTGGGATGATGAAACGACTGCTCACAGCTTGGCTAGCAATGAGGGGGACATTGTCCTTGTCCTCTCTGGTCCAGCTGGTTGAACAGAGAACTGGCTGGCTGTGATTCAGAAGAAGGGGAAAATTAGGCTGGATTCTTGGGCAGCAAGGGTGGGGACATTTTCTTTTTAATTTGGGCTGAAATAGTTCCTTCTGAGTAATGCTTCCTATAAGCCAGGGCAAGCAGCACCTGGGCATAGTGGAGTGGGCATCCAGGGTGGGCTTGAGGTCAGGGAAGCTGCCAGGGTAAGATGGAGAAGAAGTGACACAGCTGGCTGATGCCACCTCTGAGATGGATCAACCCAGACACAAGAGGAAAACACGGTGGTGCCAAGAGGTGCTGCTGTGTGGCCCATCTCCAAGAACTGCATTCCCTGGAAAAGCCAGGCAGGGCTCGGGCCTGGGTCTGAGAACACATAGGCTGGGAGTGCCTTACACTAAGTGTTACACTTCCTCTGGGAAGTCTAACACTTAGTGTCCTTGGTGACCCCTGGCACTACAGAATGGAAAAATGTGAGATCTCTTTACAGGACTCCTGTGAGCTTTCCCAGGGCAGTGAAGCTGTGGAGTTGGCCCACCCTGGTCATGTTCTCCTGTGCCCAGAGAGGGTCAGAGCCAGGGTAGTGGCCCAAGAGAGAGACTGAGGAGGAGGGTGGCTCTTTGACTGCCAGCAAAATCTCTCTCCTTGACCACAGGCTGGGGCCTAGGGCAGCAGTCTGTCTATTTGTGTGTTCATCTATGTGCCCATCAGTGTGGATCCAGGGCTCAGAGCAGGTGCTCAGGCATGATCTACACTGCCTGTGGAAGCCTCCTGGGTCACTAGAGAAGGTAACCAGGTAGCGATCTGCCTGAGATCAGGCAGCCATAAGGCCACTCAGAGTGATTCCTTCCTGCTTGCTGTAGCCCAGGTCACCCACAGCTCCTCTAGACCAAGCCAGGAAGAGTCCAGATCACTCATGAGAGACCTTGTTCATTTAGACCAACAAAGAACAAGCTGGAAAGGCAGGAGCCAGGAAAGAATAAGCCTTCGACAAATAATCGTACCTGTTCTTTAATTATGAGCCAAGACCTGCCCCCTAAGACAGGGCGCAAGGCAGGAAGCGGCAGGCTACACGGGGGCTCTGGGATGGTCTGTGGGGGGTGGGCAACAGGTACAAAAGTGTCCTGCAGACCAGCAGTGTGGGAGGGATGAGCTGGCTGCCTACACCTTCAGCCTCATCCTAATAAACCTACAAGGTACCCTGAGTCCTGCCCACAGACAGAAATCCCCTTCCATCCCTCTGCAAAACCAAGAAGTATGGATGAGCCCCTTGCCTCCCTGGAAGAGCAGCAGTGTCAGGAGGATCCTCCTACTTCTGGAGACCCTAACCTTGTTGAGCAAGCACTCTGATTCTTCAGTAAATTTTGAGCATCACGACATGCAGTGAGTGAGTGACTCGTGGCTCCTAAAAGACATGTCTGCATCCCAGCATCCCCGTGGGTGCCTATGGTGGTGACCTCATTCCGAATAAGAGTCTTTGTAGATGTAATTAAGTTAAGGATCTCAAGATGATACCATCTTGGATTTAGGGTGGGCCCTACATAGAATGACTGCATCCTTATAAGGAAAAGGATCCAGAGTCTCATGGGAGGAAAGGCCGCACAGAGACAGACCAGCCAGAGATGCGGCCACAAGCCACAGGACACCAAAGCAGGCTGGCAGCTCTCAGCAGCTGGAGAGGGGTCTGGGGCGCTCCCCTTCCCAGCCTCCACAATGAACCTCTCTTGCAGAAATCTTAATGTTAGACTTCTGGTCCTTGGAACAGTGGGAGAAAAAAAAAAAACAACCTGTTGTTTGAAGCCCCCTATTCCCTGTTTGTGGCTGTTACAGAACCCCAAGGAAACTTAAGTTTTCTAATACATATGCTTTTGTATATACATGTATGCATTAAATGTGTATATATGTGTATATATTCACATTTTGTGTATTTCGCATTAAAGGTCAGTACCCCATAGTATATCCTAGGTACGCAGAACACCTGGCACGATGCACACAGCAGGTGGCATAAAGCAGGATGCATGGAACGAGGGAAAGCTAGAGAGAGTATTGGGGTCTTGGTTCCCTGTGGGTGGAGTGGTAGGACATAGCTGGTCAGGAGCAATGTGGGGGGTGAGTATCTAAGTGTGTCTTGTTTCTCAAGCAGACTGTGGTGTGTGGGTGTCTGAGTTACATGATGCTTTATTTCACCTTGCAAAACGTCACCACTATTCTTTCATATGAATGAGATATTTTGTAACAAGAGCCCTTCTCTGGGGGCCAGTGTTGCATTCATTTCCCACACATGCCAGCCTGGGATTGAAGGAGGGAGGTCGCAAATCCCCCAAGGCTTGGTGTCCTTGCTAGTTAACAGGTGGCCATGACAATGCCTCCTCCCCAGGTGGGCACACTGAGGTCCTTGAGCCCAGTCCTGAGGACCCAGATGCATAACTAGCTGGTCCCTGGGGGTATACAGGTCATTTCCAATAGGAGAGAAAAGAATAGCCTTGAAATCACTTTGTAGCTTGAGCTGGCCTGAAATTGGTGCTCATAATCCAGCCTTGGCCTCTTGAGTTCTGAGTTTACAGGTACATGCTGCCATGCCAAGCAAAAACTAGCATTTTTTTTTTTTTTTCCCATAGTATTAGACCTGGTTCTTCAACACACCTCATACCTACAGGTAGGTAACTTGGACCCAAGCAGATGGCCAAACTGCTCTTCCTTGAGCCGGGTAGGGCTCACATAGCCCTGGCTCCCTCCCTGTGGGTGGCAGAAAAACAGGTTCTCATAGCCTCTGACCTACTTCCCACCAGCCAACACTGACTTTGGGAGCTAGTAGTGACATCTGCTTACCCCATACCTAACACCAACCTCTTCTGCCCACCCATGACTGTGTTCAAATCGCAGCCAGGGTCTGCTGTTAGGGAAGGTAGCCTGGGGCAGACCAGGATGCCCTGAATCTCTGGGAGTTCTGCACCTCACCTGGGCTCTTGGAGCTGCTCAGTGTCAAGAAAAACTCCCTGAAGCAGCACTGGCTGAGTCAGGCCTTGCACCTCCCTGGCTTCCATCCCACTTGGAGTAAAATCCAACCAAAATGGCCTTCATCATGGAACTCAAACCAGTTGAGCTGGTTCCTGCCCCAGGGCCTTTGCACTTGTTTTTCTCCTGCCAGAAGCACTCTGACTTGTTCTTGCAGCCTAGAGCTCCCAGTCACTGGGTTCTCAGGCCATGAGGTCACTTTTCTAGGAAGCCACCTGCCAAAGGAAGTCACCCTTTGTCTACTTCATCTGTCCTGCATCTCCTGTGTTTTTCACTTGTTCCCGGCTGGCCTTGGCTCCAGCAGTACAGAAAGAAGTCAGGAGCTCTAGGTCTGCGCTTGTGTGAGCTCAGTTATAGAGGTGAAGGGGAGAAAGACAACCAGGTCAGCTCCTGTCCCAGCCAGTGCAGTGTCCTGTAAGGCCCAGGGGCAAGGGCTCAGGGTGGTCAGGAGACACACAGATGAGCACACAGATAGACAGACTGTTGCCCTGGGCCCCTGCTTGTGGTCAAGGAGGGGGATCTTGCTGATAACCAAAGGGCCACCCTTCTCCTCAGTCTTTCTCTTGGGCCACCGCACCCCCACCCTGGCTCTGACCCTCTCTGTGCACAATGAGTCTCATAGGGAGAGAGAAAAAGATATGGCAAGCCACTGAGGACCTCGGGTATAGGACACCAGCTCAGGGCAGGGAGCAGACCAGTCTTCCTGGAAGAAGCCACTGTGAAGGCGAGACAGAGAGGACCAGTGAGAGCGAGCACATGAGCAGGGCTTTGGTAGGTCCAGGGCTCAAGCACAAAGGCTGGGAGCCTCTTTCCTTAGTTCCCAAGGATTTGGAGAAGCTCGGGGTTGCTCTGCTGCCAGAAGGAAGAAGGAAACTTGCTCCCTCCTCCTGTACCTCCTCTCTGCAGGGCAGCCTGGGGCCTCTAGGACACAGAGAAGGCCCCTTAATGGTGCTGTGGGGCAGTAGCTGCCCAGCTTCAGTAGTGTGGGCGATCTTGATCTGCCACAGGACCTGTGAGGCTCTCTTCTTCCCTCCTTTCCCATGCAGTAGCCTGGCCCCTCCCTACCCATTTTGCCAGCCCCAGCTCTGCTGTGTGGGGGCCCCACCCACGGGCCCGCAGGAGCCTGCCCAGTTATAATGGGCTTCCCTCACTCCTCACTCGTGAGAAAGAGAATGAAGGCCTCTAATAAAAACTAGAAGAAACAAAAGAGCAGAAATCCTGCCCACTACAGTTAGGCGAGGGAGGGAAGGGTAGGCATAGTCTCTCCAGGGCTTTTGAACACAAAGGTGGTAACAGGAAATAATCAGGCTGCCCTGGATCCACAGGTCACTCTTGGGTCTGGACATGGGGGCTTGCTAGGGGACAGTCACACCCCTTCTCAAGAACCACCAGGCCTTGGTTCTAGGGCATAGCTCCTGCGCCTCTGGGCCACAGGTCTTGGGCCTTCCTGTCCTCACTTGGCCTTCAGAAGCCAGCCTCGTGTGAAGCCACACCAAGGAGAACCACAAGGAACCCAGGAGCAAAGCTATAGGCCTGGCCCCAAGTCAACCCAGCCCACACTGGAGCTCATTCCATGCAAGCAAGGCTCAGTGGTCAGTTGGAAGCTTAGTGCTCTGTAGGGGTGGATGTGAGGGGTGGATCCTGGGTCTTCACTTTCTGCACTTTGGTTTCCTCATCTGTCATGCAGGGGTGACTAAATAGTCCATGTAAGTACTTAGTACTGACCTGAAAGTGGCTGTGGCAAGTCCACAGGCCTAGCACATGGGAAGGGGGTCGAGGTGATGTCTGGGGTTGGCTCCTTCTGGCCTTCCACCCACAGGAAGCATTCTGTCTTCCACCTGAACCTGCCTGCTCCATCAACAGGTCTCAACGTGGCTGCTGGCCTCTGCACACCACAGGCCTACGCACCTGTCCTGTGCGGCACAATCTCTGCTACAACTGCTTGACACTCTTGTGCTGTGCAGTGAACACTTGCGGATGGTGTGTTAGCTAGCTTTCAGTCACTGTGATCAAACACCTGCAGAGAACAACTCAGAGGGGGAGAGGTTTACTGTGGTTCAGAGGTTTTTGTACATGCTGGGTTGACAATTGCTGTAGCTGGAAGAGAGGCTAGATGCCATGGTGGAAGGGTGTCACAGAGATGGATGGATAAGGGAATGGTGGGTGGGTGGATGGATGGATGAATGAATGGAAGGTGAGGGTGGGAGGATGGGTAGATGGAGGGATGAATGGATAGGTAGCTAATGAATGGGTGGGAAAGGGATAAATAGACGGGTGGGCAAACAGTTGGGTAGGTGATAGGTGAATGTATGAAGGATGACTGGGCAGGTAAGTGGAATGTGGGTACTTGAGTAGGTGGTAGGTAGTAGAAGAGAAGAGAAAATAATACAAGCAAATGTATGGCACTTTGGGGGGGCAGGTTTAATTGGAGGAAGTTTTTAGAGGAGCTGAGAGGAACGTATTGTGAAAGAGGGTAAAGTTTAGGGGCACTTCCTTTTTGTGGGGTACCAGACCTGACCCTTCACCCTCATGGCTTAGATTGAGCTATTTCCTTATTCCAAAATCTCCTTTCACTACCCATGTTTTTTTTTTTAAAGACACATTTATGCAGTGTCATGATCAGACTATTACATTTAGCAATCAACAGCATGGGTGCAAAAAAAGGTCTACATTAAAACCCTTGATTGCAATGCTTTACACTTTCCACAGAAGAGAAACTAAAATAACATGTTACACAATTAGTCACAAATACAGTCCTCGAGTTTTTTGCCCATATGCATGAGTATTGTCTAGAACATGTCTTCTTTGTAGCAGCCAGGCCCTGCCACCACTGCGCTTGGCTGAGTTCACAAATATGTTGTGACCTGCAGCTTCCCTGTCACTTCCCTGGCTCTCCTCTCCTGCTAATCTTTGTCTCCTGGAAGTGTTTAAAACCTTCTGCCACTGCCATAGCTACTGCTGCTGCTGGAGCCACCATAGCCACCTTGATTTTGTGGTTTGGTAAAATATTGTTCTCCACCACCTTAGGACCCAGAGCTTCTGCCTCCAAAGTTTCCTCCTTCATGGGTCCAAACATTGAAGACTGACTGTTGTACCTGCCAAATTCCTTATAGCTTCCACCACCTCCATAATTGTTTTCGCCATTACAAATCCATTTTAGCCATCTTCACTGCCACCAGATCCACCCCTAACCATGGCTGTCACAAAAACCACCTCAACCACTGAAGTTTCCTCTGTGACTGAAACTGTCACTGCCACCAAAACCACCTCCACGACTACCACCAAACTTTCCAGGACCACTCTGACCTCTTTAGCTAGATGAAGCACTGGCCATCTCCTGCTTCGACAGCACTTTCCTCACTTCCCAGCTGTGGCCATTCATAGTGTGGTATTTTTGAATGGCAGTCTTACCCACAGAATCACGGTCATCAAGGTAGCAAAAGCAAAGCTCCTCTTCTTTCCACTGCCTTGGTTGCTCATAATTTCAATCACTTTGATTTTTCCATATTGTTCAAAATAATCTCATAGGTGATGTTCTTCAGTGTCTTCTTTAATGCCACCAACAAAGATCTTTTTTTTTTTTTTTTTTTTTACAGAACCAGGGATTGAACTCAGGCCCTTGTGCTTGCCAGGGAAGCACTTTATTCCACTGAGCCATCTCCCCAGTCCTAAAGATCTTCTTCACTGTTAAGTGTGCACCCAGTTTTTGAGTATCTTCTCTTGAGACAGCAGTCAGAAGAGAGACTGACGAGGCTTCCTCCGTGTGTCCACCAGCAGAAAAAAGAGCAATTCTTACCTTAAGTTTAAAAATAGGACACCTTCATAAATGGTGCCACACATTTTAAAAGTGAGAACAGACTTTACACTGTGTGTCTCTGGGTTGCTGTAGACATAGCTCTATGAAAATGGGTTGAATTAAATGGCATTTTATACATCAAGAGACCCAAGCACAAAGAGGTTCAGAAAGTTACCCAGCACCATCCAGCTTGAAAAATCAGCAAAGTCAGGAATGAAGCCAGGTTGATTCAACTCCACACTTACCCTCTGAGCACGATAGGAAGAATGGGGTGAGAAGAAGGGGGGTAGGGGGTCACAGGCAAAGGTCCAGAGGCAGGAAAGTCATAGAATGTTCTAAGGCTGCTGAAGAACCTCACTCCAGCGGAAGGTTTGTACTGGGCAGGCATAGGGCTGAAGCTGAAGTTGGCATGGAAGCCTGGAACGAGACGCTGCTGGGTGTAAAGCAATGCTGAGAGGTGTCATGGCACAAAAGGGCACACGTTTTGAGCTCAGAAGGCAGGAGGCCAGGGCAAGATTCTGGGGAAGTTGACATTCCAGGGAGAAATGAAGACCTCGTGCTTGACAGACATGAGCCAAACGTGATCTTGAGGCGGGGTCACTGGACCTCACCCTCCCTGGGCATTCTCCGTGGAGTTCCTGAGTCACCTTCTGGCTCCTGGAAGGGACTCCCCTCCTGCCATGCAGCTGGCCAGGTGGGCTCTGACTCTGCAGTGCAGGCAGAGATGGCTGCACCGGGCTAAGGAGCTCACCTCGTGCTCCTCCATCTTCCTCCCCTCTTCCTCCTGCAGACTTACAGCATCCATAGCCAAGCCTGGCTCCGAGTCCCACAGGGGCTCCATGGCTGCTGGGAGTGGACTTGTCACAGAGACAGGGAGCGTGTCACAAGAGTCCTAGCTCTTGGTTGGGCTATGCCACTAAATAGCTTTGTCACCCAGAGCAAAGGTTCTTATGCTCTGAGCCTGTCTTCCCTTTGTAGAATGGGATATGCCACCCATTTTAATCCCCAGGATGAAGCGAGCAGGAAAGACAGTGCTGGGGGCATGCAGGGCTCCTATGGGGCCAGAATCGGGCACAGGAAATGTCGGTCTCTGTCTCTCCTCCCTCTTGGCCTCAACTATTCTCCCCTCCTTCACCTCTCCTTCCCTCCCCTCTCCTGCCTCACCCCATCCAGCCCCACCCTTCCTGTCCTTTGCACTATTTTATTTTGAGAAAGGGCCTGAATACATTGTCCAAGCTGGGCTCAAACTTGTAATCCTCCTGCCTCAGCCTCCCTCCTAGAGAGCTGAGATTACACATGTGCACCTGGCTTACTTAAATTTCAGTGTGTGTGTGTGTGTGTGTGTGTGTGTGTGTGTGTGTGTGTGTGTATGATATTAAGGCTTAAATGCAGGGCCTCCTGTATGCTAGGCAAGTACTTTACCATTGAACTACATCCCCAGTCCTAGGTTGATTGATTGATTGATTGATTGATTGATTGATTTATTTAGTCTTTTTGAGACAGAGTCTCACTATATAGTTCAGGCTGGCCTTAAACTCGCTTTGTAGCTCAGGCTGGTCTCGAACTCACAACAATCCTCCTGCCTGAGCCTCCCAAGTGCTGGGATTACAGGCCTGCACCACCACACCCGGCTTAGGTTGATTTTTTTTTTAAGGAAATATAGGTTGAATGTTTTTCTCTTTCGGCCCAGGGATATCTAATTGCTCCAGCAGCATTTGTTGAAAAGCTATCTTTCTTCCACCAACTAGGTTTTACAATTTGCCTAAAGTTCATTAGTGCGTTTTCTTTATTCCCTGTGGAAGCAGAACCTTCCATAGAGAGGCTAGCCTGGCTTGTGGGTGGAGCCTGCTCACCTGAGCTCTGGTGATGCTCACAGCTGGCTGGTGGGGGCTGGAGCACCTGTTGTGCATGACTTTGCAACCCTTCATGAATTCCCTTGAGGGTGGTCTTTAGTATTGTTCCCATTTCACAAGTGAAAAGGACTGAGGCAGGGGGAAGCTGGGTAACCTGCCCATGTGGCCCAGCCAGCAGAGCACAGGCTCTGGCAGTTAACCACAGTGGTGTGTGCTCCATGATATCTATAAAATGATAGTTCCATGCCTTCAGCACCAGGGATCAAACCCAGAAAGCACTAACCTATATCCCCAGCCCTTTTTTATTTGAAGGTAAATTCTCAATAAGTTGCCCAGACTTGCCTTAAACTCACAATCCTCTGGCCTCCACTTCCTGGGTGGTTGGGATTAGAGGTGAGTGCCGCCATACCAGGATTAGATCTCTGTTTTCTCTGAGTGGAGACCAGGTGGAGAGGAGGTGTGGGATGCTGGAGGGTGGGAAGCATTTGTGAGGCCATAGAGAGGTGACAAAAGTCATCTGCTGGTGACACCAGGAGCTCATTGCCGTCTCAGGGAGAGAGGAGAAAGTGCTGGGAGGGAAAGGGACAGTGAGCTGGCTGTGAAGGGACTCGACCCCCTGGAGGGCTGAGCGTGCAGCTGGCGATGTGTGCGGCTGCGAGGACAGGTAGCAGCAAGGCGAGGGACTTGGCACTTAGGAGCAGTGAGTCACGGGTGAGAACATCTCTCCCTTTCAACTCCCAGCCAGTCCTTCAGGACAGACCGGGAGACTCCGTGTCAGGCTGGTGAGGGCTCTCTGGTGTTTTCCTGCAAGGGGCTCTCATATCCACATCCCCGAGGGACAGCCCAACCCACGAGCAGCTTCAGACACTGCGCTTCCACAACACTCACGGTTCCTTTATGCTTCCCGCAGGAGTCCGCGTTTCGGTCGGGGGCATCTTTGTGGCAAGGGTCTGAAGCCCTAGATCACCATATGTTTAGGAACAGAAGTTTTCCTCTCTGCCCAGATCAGCCCTGGCATAGCCTTGCAGGGATGGCAAGCGGCTTCACAGTCATTAGCACCCAAGATCTTTCTTTTGGCTTTGCCTCCTCATGATCTTTTGTATATGTAGCTGTCTATGCCCTCACCATCATGGTTGTATTCCAGGCAGAAGGAAGGGAGGAAAGAAGGCAGGTAGGCAGGCAGACAGGCCAAAGACCACACCCCAGTCTGTCCCTTTTTTTAAAAAAAAAATTAATCTCATGTATTTATTATTTACTTGGTACAGTGCTTCACTATGCAGCTCAGACTCATAGTGATCCTCCTATCTCAGCCTTTCCAGCACTGGGATTACAGGCGTGTGCCACCATGCACAGGTTCAGTGGCCAGCATGGCAGTAGGGCATGTGGTTTGGGAGATTAAAGTCAGGGCCTTGTGCTTACCAGGCAGGCCCTTAGACCGCTGAGCTATCTACCCAGTCCCTGCTCTTTCCCTTTACAGATCCTTCTTGAGAATCCACATACTTCTGGTCAGTTGTAGTCACATGGTCCAACCTTGCTGCAAGGAGGTTCGGGGAAACAACCTCGGTTCTGGACAACTGCCTGCTGCTGGCTTTATGCCCAGGAATCTCACCTAGAGCCAGAAGGGGTGACAGACACTAGTACACTTACCATCTCTGCACAGACTTCTTACCTTTTGTGCTAGCCACATAGTTTCTATAAGGGTACAGTACTTATTTAATCATAGAATCCTGGGCATCTGGGGGTCTCGGGAGGGATTTAGGAGAGATGAGGATGGTGGGAGACAGGGGGGTGGTGACAAGGAGGATACTGGAGAGGAACCATGTGACAACTGAGCTAAACCCACAGACCTTATATGAGGCATGACCTACACAGCCCAGAGTCCCCTGGCTGTGGGCTCAGCAGCAAGGTCCTGTCTCCATCTGCACTGTGTGGTCTCAGCCGTGTGCAGTCACAGCCCTGTCTATCTGTTCTGTAGAGAGCAGGCCATTCCGCTCCATGAGCCATAGCTCTCATGCCTGTCTGCAGAGCTGGACTGAGGGTGCTCTGACCTGCTCTGGGCATGAATGAGGGTGTGAAAGCACACATGAGCCAGTTGGTGGATGGAGGGGTCTCCTCCTGCTTCTGCACCTAAACTCTGTCCAGAAAAAATGTCCTGGGGAGCAACCAGTAAGTCTGAGGTGGGAGAGTTTGATTTTCCTAAAAAGAAAATGTGGGAGCCCCGACTCCCGGGGGGCCAGGCTGGAGAACGTTTATTTTCAGTGCGGTCTGGAGTGCTCAGCAGGGGATGCCTGGAACAAACATACCTTATTTTCGCTCTCTGAGCTTCTCCTGCCTGATACAAAGATTCCTGGTCTTTCACAGGCCGCCTGGGAGACCCCGGGGGCAGCTTCCCGGGGACAGGTGCACCTTGGCCTGGGGTGCGCTTTGTCCCACTCTCCAAGGTGTGCTGTGTTCTGGATCTGCCATGCCTGTCTGCTCCCGCGAGCTGGTGTAGCTCTAGCTGTATGGGGCTGTGGAAGGTCCAAGGGGCAACCCTGTGCCAATTCGCAAGGACTCCAGAACCTCATCTCCTTCCTCACCATGAACTTGCTTTCAGGGTCCTGTGAGACCAACACAAGACACCCTCAAAGGACCCGGGGAAGAAATGAAAGCAAAGCTCCTAGAGAGTGTTCATGAACACACGATGGCCTTCCCAGATGGTAATATGTATTACCCAGTCACACTCAGCCAGAAAGTCGGGGCGTGACCCTGAGAAATCTCGTTGGTTTGTTTTCCCGATTTTCCTCTCTCCCTCTCTGTCTCTCTCTATCTCCCTCTCTACTGTTTGTCTCTGTCTGTCTCTCTTTCTCTGTTTTTTATTTTTATTTTTTTGCGGAACCAGGGATTGAACTCAGGCCCTTGTGCTTGCCAGGGAAGCGCTTATTCTACTGAGCCATCTCCCCAGCCCCTCTCTCTGTTGACACAGGGTTTCACTATGTAGTTCAGGCTGGTCTTGAACTCACTAAGTAGCCTGGGCTGGCCTCAAGCTCCAGGCACTCCTCCTGCCTCAGCTTCCCAAGTGCTGGAATTACAGGGGTGTGTTCCTAACCCCAGACAAGTTTTCTTGATTTTCTAATGAACAAACTTGTGAGGTCTCTAGTAAAGTGTGACAGTCTTGTCATTGTCCTATTTCACATATTTCACTGGCTCATTTCTGTCTAAAAGATAAAATCTAAACTCTTCCCTTACCCTCAGCTTCCTGAATCTGCCAGCAACAGCCCTGCTAAGCAGCTTGCTGCCTTTTCATGTCCCTGTCCCTTGCTATTTGCTATTTCCTGTGCTTTAGCTGCTTGTCATCTGGAGAACTCCTACTTATCCTACAAAACCCAAAACAAATGGCATCCCCTATGAAAAGGCAGTTTGGTATCCTGGAAATTGTGTGGGCCTTGGGACTAGGAACTCTACCTGCTGACCTGTTAAGTCCCTTCAATTTGCCCCTGTAGTTATTTCCCTGTTGTCTCTCCCACTAGACTTAGGATCAAGAACCAGGTTTTACCCAGGTTGTTTCCCTCCTCCTAGTACCTGAAGCAGTTTGTAAGCATACAACAATGGGTTCAGAGCCAAGAGTGGTGCTGTAGACTCGGAATCCCAGCACGTGGGAGGCCGAGGCAGGAAGATCACTGTGACTTTCAGGTCAACCAGAATTGCATAGTGAGACCTTATCTCAAACAAAAACAAAAACAAAACAAAAAGCTCAACAGGTCCAAACACTAACTGACATGCATAGGGCTTAGTGCTTCCGCTCCCCTTTCCCTGTCCCAGGGCAGCTGGAAGTAGCAGGCAGGAGCACTCCCAATTCTGTAGCAGACCAAAGGTGGAAGTCTACTGGCAGTAAACAGAGGGGCTTAGTAAACAAAGGCACAGCCCCTCTGCTCAGGGTCACATCCATCAGGCCAAGATTGCAGGCCCAGCTGTGAGGCACCCAGGGTGTTCAGGGGACATAGGGTCAAGTCTGGGGACACAGAGCGTAAGTACCAGGACCCAGAGTAGCCTACAGGCCCTGCACTGTGTAATCCCAGGAAGGGGCAAGGAAACCACTGGGAATCAGGCCAATTTGTTTAGCAAATTGGTTAATGGAGTCTCCCAGATGAATCTAAGGATACAAAAAACAAAACAAAACCCCACACCGGTAGCCTCTGCTCACATCTCAGCTCTCCAGGGAGGGGCAGGTTGAAAGGCCAGGGCTTAAGCCCTCCTGGCACTGGGCCCACCTGGAGCCCAGGGACCCACCCTGTGCCCACTGGGACTGGCAAGAGTTGTTATCCAGGAGGCTGAGCCTGCATAGCCGTGTTGAGGGTCAGGACCACCCACCACGGTGGGCCTGGTTGTAAGGGGTGCCTCTGCCTGCATCTGAGATCCAAAGTGAGTTAACATGGCCCCAGCCTGTGCTAGTGGTTTGGTCGGGCGGGCAAGATATGCCAGGATAATTAGCAATAGGATTTGGCTGGGGTAATGAGGCCAGCAGCCCTCCTGCCCCAGCTGCAGGGGGGCCAAGAGAGGTTGGCTCCCAGACTCCGCCTCCAACTGACTCAGACTCTGGAGGTGGAGCTGGACATCTTCCAATTGGGCTTTGGACTAGTTAGTGGCTGGGGGTGGGGCTGGTGTAGGCCCTGCTGGCTGATGCAGGAGTCCCTGTTCCTTGTGTCCTCATAGACTTGGTGTCCACTCCTGTCAGGGCTTGGCCCCACCTGCTCATACCACACTCTACATGCCACGGCTTGTGTCCCCCCCAAGCTGTGTGCAGGATCTCACTACACAGCTCAAAACTCACAGTGCTCCTCCTGTTTTCAGCCTCCCCAGTGCTGGGATTACAGTGTGCGACACCACTCCGACTCCATGTGGTGCCAAGGATTGAACTCTGGTCCCTGTACCCGCCTAAGCAGTTGCTTAGTCTGCTGAGCTGTCTCCCTGGCCCTTGTGCCCCCTTGAGACCTGTACCCCTTCCCAGGACACCATCTTCTTCCTGGATTCCCCAACCCCCATCCCACACCCATGCCAAGCTCCGAGAATCTCTTCCTGCTTCATCCAAGAAGCTCCTTTCCCTGCTTCCTGTCTGGCACCACACACTACCCAGGCCCCCTCCTGCTCTTAGCCCTGCCTGGGACACACCAGCTGCCCCCCTCTGGTGGCTCCTCTTGCTCTGACCCTACAGGCCCAGGAGACTCAGAATACAAATCCCATTTCCCCAGCTGGCCCTTTAGCGCCCTCTTTTGGCTCTTGGGACAGAACCAGATTGTTGGCAGCTGCTGGCTGTAGGGCCGGAGCTATGGGAGGGCAGTGGGCAGCTGCAGCTAGGGGTAAGATGAGCACTAGGACCTGGCCGAGGGGAGCTCGACGCTGCCTGTCATGGAGGTGGGCCACTGAAGGCCATTGCAAAACTGCAGCTGTGCTGCTCTGGAAACGACATCTCTGCTCTTGGCCCATGACATGAGCTTGTTTGATCACCAGTGTGTGACCCTGCCTGGATTCTGGGCCTGATACCAGCGGCAAGACAGGCAGTGAGCAGGGCAGGGCCTCCACTCTCCCAGGGAGAGTGTCTGAGCCAGGGAAGGGGCTCTAGAAGCTGGACAGGTGCCCTTCCCATACTTGGTTAGACTAATGAGCCCTGTGCCCTCCAGTTGTGACAACCCTCCCTGCCCTGTCTCTACTAGGTCACCAAAGCCCTTCACCCCTCTCACGCGTACTGTTCCCCATGCTCTGGGCTGGGAATGAGCAGCTCCCCAGAGGAGAAAGGGCTTCCTCCCTGCCCTATCCAACCCCAAATGGTGCCCACTATGTGTGTCAATGCAGGTATTTTTCATGGAGGGACATGTCTGTCCTCAGCTGCAGCCAGGTTTCCTCTGTGGCCCCGTGGCCCTACTCTAGGCTGAACCACACCTTTGTGCATTTGTGTGAACACTGACCTATTCTGAGAGAGAAAAAGTCTTGCTTGCTTCCTACAGCCTTTGGCTTATGGTCTGGGTTACAGTTCTCAAAGGGGCTCAATGCAGAGGGTTGATCCCTCTTCCTAGTGCCCTTTTACAAACCCCCAAAAAACTCAGTGGTCAGACAAGTGAGGGCAGTGGGGTGCTCCTAGGTCAAGAGCTGTCACTGATGCTCCCAAAGCCCATGGGAACAAAGCCATTTCATGCCCAGCCGTCTGGGCAGTCCTCCACATGGCCTCACCCCAGGCCCCACCACACTTCAGCTCATTGGACCCCATAGCAATCCTGGAGGATGAGGTTCCCGGTAAAGGCCCAGGTGGGCAGTCTGAGCTCCAGCCATCTGTGAGGCTGTTGACTGAGGAGCAAATGAAGCATGGGGACACAGAGGTGTGCAAGTGGACATCAGCCTGCCTGCAGGCTGGGCCCCTGAGGGGCCTGCAGCAACTCAGGAGCAGGAGCTCCCTCCCTGGGGCTTCTGGCTGGGCCCTACAGGATGGGGGACAGGCCAGTCCTTGGCCTGGGGAACAGACTCAGAGGGCACACATGCAGACAACCGGCCCCGCCAGGCCACTTCTGAGCAGGCTCACCTGGAGGGAAGAGGAAGCCACAGAATCACAAGCTCTTCCCAGGGGACTCAGGCCTGGAGGATTCTGGGCCCTTCCTCTTCCCTCCCAGTGCTCCCTTCACACAGCACAGTGGTACTTCAGTACTTGCCATTATTTCTGAGAAGTGTGACAAGTACCAAAACCAGTGAGTTCCAAGCAAACTGTCTTGGCTGGAGAGCGCGGTGACATATGAGGTAATGAATACGGACAAGTTCTAGCTTGCTTGCTGAGTACCAAACTAATGTCAAGCAATGGCAATATACTTTTGTGTCAAAATGCATCAAATTCTATATACCAAAATATGACTGTAAGATTCTCCTCAGAAGCTGCTGCAAAGTGCTACAGCAGCTCTCAGGGACCCACGCAGGACTCCGGGGAGAAGTGTGTAGAGGCCTGCAGGGGCAGGTGGGCGGGTTGCCCCTGGGGCACTGTGGCTGGGTCTGAGGACCTTGAACCTGGGTGGACGCTGGGGAGGGGCTGCTGAAGTTTAAACAGGAGCCTGCCATGGGGACAAGTGGCACAGGGCTGTGCTGGTACGCACTTGTGCCCGCTGTTCTGCACGGTGATGCTAGGATTAAGAAACTCATCCCAGGGGGACACAGGTGTGTGGAGCCTGGCTTATCCAGTCAGAGGCCCCTTTGGGAAGATTAACACTGCCCTAGGCTGCCAGCGATAAGGTTTTTCTTTTTAAAAATATCGCTATATAGCTCAGACTCAGTGATCCTCCTGTCTCAGCCTCCTCAGTGCTGGGATTATAGACATGTGCCACCAGGCTGTTTTGTGCTGGGGCCAGCACAACTGCGGTACTGGGGAATGAACCTGGCTCCTTGCACTTACCAGGCAGGTGCTTAAACCACCGAGCTATTTCCCCAGCCTCGACTTTTACTTTCAATGAACAAAAAAGTAAAGCAGGACACAAACTTACGCTTCCAGTCTTCATGATGTATAAATGACCCATAAAGTTACAAATTTGCCGGGCGTGGTGGCGCATGCCTGTAATCCCAGCACTAGGGAGGCTGAGGCAGGAGGATTGTTGTGAGTTCGAGACCAGCCTGAGCTACAAAGTGAGCTTAAGGCCAGCCTGAACTGCACAGTGAGACCCTGTCTCAAAAAAAGACAAAAAAAAAAAAAAAATAAAGTTACAAATTTGGGGAAGGATGCCAACAGGATAAACTAATAATGCAATTAAGGCATGGCCAACAAATCAGGTATGACTTTTGAATTGTGAAGAAATACATGTAACACCAATCAAACTTACCCTTCTAACTGCTGCCTGGCACACAGCCCAGGGACATGAGGCACACTCCCCTCGGGCTGCCATCACTACCAGCCACCTCGAGGATGTCATCGTGAACAGCTCTGGCCCCTTTGAACACCACACATGAGCCTGGATGAGATCATAGCTATTGTCAGGAGCTTGTATCCTGAGTCGGTACGAATGGCTACCACGTCGCTCTACTGCAGCCACTTCATTCCTGTAACCTGAGGTTCCTAGATGGGCTCTCAACTCCGCCTGCTGAGGAAGTTCATTATCCATGTCATGGAAAAGATCGCAGGATGAGGGGTGCACAAGGATTTATTAGAAAGAATTACAGTATACAGAACAGAGGGCGAACCCTCTAGAGGCACATCATGCTCTGAGGTTGGGAATGAATTCTGGATTTAAGATAGGTGAACTAAGCTACCACAACTTGGGGTTGCGATTCTTTATTAAAGGTTCTTGATACGTAGCCCAGGGTAGCCTCAAGCTGTAGGCAATTCTTCTGCCACAACACAGAGTCCTAAGGTACAGGTATACACCTGGCTCTTCATCACCTAATTCGTAACTTTGGAAGAAAAAAAAAGTCGAGGTGTATAAACTAGTCTGAATGTGAACAAGCTGTGTCAAGTGTCATATGTGGACTAAAGATAGGGGTAACCCTGGGTCACTTTTTGCTTGTCTTTTTGAGACAGGGTCTCACTGTGCCATTAAGGCTCGCCTTGAACTCACTGTAGCCCAGGCTGGTCTCAAGCTCACAATGGTCTTCCTGAGTGCTGGGATTACAGCTGCGCGCCACCATGCCTGGTTAACTCCAGATAACGCTAGTGTAATGCTCTGAAAAGTTTACAACTTGCAAGTTACAATTCTCCTTGTCCCCTTTCTACCTATCTTTATTTCTTCTGTCCTACCTCACCAATGTCACTTGGGCTTTGCTCAGGGAGAATTCCCTCCCCTCCTTGAATCCTCCTGTCCCTTAGTACAGTTCACTGGGTTGCTATACACAGTTCTTGCCAGTGTCTCTACTTAGAGCATGATTCAGAGACTAAGGGCTATGTGGGTGAAAATGCCTTCCCGCTGTGAATTTTCTTTGAAAAAGTCAAATCAGGGCGACTGGGTACTTTGGCACAAATAAAACTCTGAGTCACATTCCCCATCTACTTCCAAACTGTGTCCTATATGGGTAGTGTATGGTCAGAAAGACAGTGTGGTTCCAAACTCTGTCCTGTATGGGGATTGTGTGGCTAGATGACTCAGAATAGTTATCACAGAATTTAAAATGAAACTAACACTGAGCTGGTGTCTTCTCAGGAGAGGCAGGGGTCTGGTTACAGCTGCTGGGCTGAGCTGGGCCAAGGCAGGGGCAGAGATGTTAAGTCCCTCTATCCTGGTCCATGGCAGGAGGCAGTGGTACTGAGATTGAGGGTAGCAGCATAGGACAGAAGAGAGTGACCAAGAGAGATGCTTATGAGGCACTGGATTGGTGACCTGGTTCTGAGGTGGGGGAGGAGTGCGCCCAAGGGAGAAGCTGGCCAGGTGGGTACAAGAGCATCCGGGAAAGAGTCAGGCCCAGCATCCATGCCCCCAGGATCTGTATGCCGACATGGCAAAAGGGACGTTACCCAGTGGTTCAGAGGGAAGCTGTGATAGGAAGATAACCCCAGGTTACTCTGATGCCACGAAGTGACCACGAGGCCCCTTGCAGTGGGAATGGGAGGAGGGAGACAGGGATGTGAAGATTTTGAGCTAGAGGTTCAGATGAGCACAAGCTGCCACAGATCCTCCCCATGGCAAGGGGCCAGCCTTGCTCACACCTGACTTTAGCCCTCAGGAGATCTACTTTAGACTCCTGGCCTTTAGAACTGTAAGAAAAAGGTGAGTTAAGCTAATAAACCAGCAGTGATTTGTTGTAGTGGCCACAGGAAATTCATACAAGGATTCAGGACGGTCTTAGTAGGGCCAGTGAGGCAGGTGGCAGAAAGGCAGCAGGGCCTCCAGGAAAGTGGGCTACAGCATCTGGGCCAGGCCAGGCCAAGGAGGGGTCTGTGCTCCCTGGTGAGATGAGAACAGGGCCTGGTACCTGGGAAGAGGAGGAGTTGTTCATGGCAAGAGAAGTGAAGAATAGCATCTCAAAGCCCAAGTGCTGTGGCCGTGGCAACTGGCAACTCCAGCAGGGGGAGCCTAGGGTGCAGCAGGCTTGGGCGTGGGTCAAGGAGTCTGGACCTGATTGCCCGGGAGCGGTAAGTGAAAGAAGCCCGTGTGTGCAGTGGAGTTGGGGAAGCAGGGCTGCCATGGCGTGTGGAGGCCACTTGTTATAGGAAGGTAGGGAGAGGGCTGCTTATTTTTAAGGCCCTTAAGAAGTGAAGTCCACAGATTCTTAGCATTTATTGATGGTCCCTTTAGGGTGACTGGGCCACTTGGGGCACAACCAGGACTCAAACCCAGGCCAAACCTGAGAGGCACTGTGTTCTCCCTCTCCCTGTGCACATGCCCTGCCAGACAGTCCAGATATCAATTACTGCATCTGCAGGACAATTCTTAAAAACTGAGAAATAAGCCAGGTGTGGTGGCACACACCTGTATTCCTAGCATTCAAGAAACTGAGGCAGGAAGATTGCTGAGTTTTGCAGCCAACCTGGGCTATATAGTGAGTTCAAGGCCAGCCTGAACTATGTAACGAGACCTTGTCTCAAAACAACAAAACACTCTGAAAAATGCATCTCAGAAAGCACAGTTTACCATCCAGTAAATAACCCCCATTATTAACTAACTGTTGCCATCACCTGTTCAGGGTTGTGTGAGCTCTCGTCTTTTCCCTTCTATGTTAACTAAGTGGGGACACCCCAAGCTTCCTGAGGGCAGGCTGCCGTCCTGCTTGGTCAGATCCTCTGCACCTGCAGTGTCTTGACAGCAGCTTCTCTGTGAAGAAACTGAGGCCCAATGACGGATGCCTGTTTGGCTCTCGGTCTCCCTTGTAGGGGTGGTTCCCTTGTTATGCAGTGCTACATTGTGGTGCTCTTAGCTTTGCTGCCAGAAGCTGGTCAAGCGGAGAAGACAGAGGACTTCCAAGTCTGAGAATGCATGTATCTTGACCTCCGAGCTTCCTGCTGGGTGCCTCTGAGGGAAGACCAGGTGGAGCCTAGCTCTGCTCCGGACTCCTGCTCCTCCATTGGAAAGGGAGTAACCAGGAAGCAACAGAAGAGCTCAAAGGCCAGAGCCACCGTTTAGTGGGACAGTATACCCCAGGACCTTAACTAGAGACTTCATAATCTATAGTTAAGGTGGCACAGCATGGCACATATGGCTTTTACATTCACAGTTAGAAAGCTGGGACAAAAATGCACCTGTTTGGCTTTGGTTCTTTTTTTTTTTTTTTTGATGGAACTGGGGATTGAACTCAGGCCCTTGCACTTGCCAGGAAAGTGCTTATTCCACTGAGCCATCTCCCCAGCCCAATTGGTTTTGGTTCTCACGCTTGTCAGAGGCAGGTAGATCCCAAAGGACCAAGCTGCCCTCCTGCTGCCCACCCTCTGCTCGTGGTCAGTGCTCTGGAGATCCGCCGCCCACTTGCACGTGAGCACCACATGAGCGCACAGCAGACGGTCAGTGCTATGATGTGATTCCAGAGAAGGCACAAGACCAAGTGTCCTTCAAAGGACCAGGAACTGTGTGTGAGTTTCCAGTGGAAGGGCACTTGTTCTACAGATTGTCTTAGAAACAGGGCTGGTTTCTCCCATTACAGGATCCTGCCCTCTTGCTGGTTGTCAGTGATTTTCATACAAAAATGGTAAACTGCAGTTACAATCACCCTCTTATAAGAGCACTCCTGAATGCTGACTGCACAGTCACCTGAGAAATTCTGAGGCCTTCTCTCAGTCTGTCCCCACAGCCACCACTGTCCCTTCTGACAGGCTTTTCTTTGGTCATCTGAGACAGGGCCTTGCCCATGCAGTTCAGGTGGGCCATGAACTTGCTTTGTAGCCCAGGATGGTCTCAATCTCCACGATCCTCCTGTCTCAGCCTCCCGAGTGCTGCGATTGCAGATCTGTGCCAAGATGCCTGCCCTGCAGACTCTGCTCAGCCAGGGCCCAGAGGGTGCATGGGTGTTTGGACTCCGATGCAGGGTGCCACTTGGTTCTGGTGCCCCGGTCTACCCTGATGTGGAGGCAGCAGCAGGACAGTGGTCAGAAGTGTGGGCTTGGAGCCAGATGTGCTGTCTTCATCTGACTTGCTCTTGATCACAAGCAGAGTGACAGTAACCAACACCAATGTCAACAGTTCCTTTAGGTGTTCCTCAGGTGCTCACTGAACCAAGGTGACAGAACCCTTGTCCTAGGGTGACAGTAAGAAAAATATGGGAGTATCTGTACAGTGCCCGAACTCCAGCCCCATGGATGCTCAGTAAACTCAACTTTTACTTAGAAGTGATGGGCCTGCAGCCACGAAGGCAAGCCTCTGCCTGGCTTTCTGGGGTCTTTATAGTGCTGTGCACTAAAGACACTGGGTTGTTCTCAGTGGACAGCATCAAGTGGACATGTCCTCTGGCAGAGCGATGGGGTTGTGAAGGCCCCTTTCAGGAAGACGCATCTGATTCCCACGTCATTGGGGACATGCTTTGGATCTTAATTTGGGACTCCCGGGCCTGTTTCTCCTCCACGAGATCGGCCACCAGGTTCATCTTGCAGTCCCTGAGCACCTGCATCAGGTGGGTCACAGTTGCATTCTCCTTCTCCATGTTCTTCCAGATCCTCAGCGACTCCCTCACACGCTCTGCCAGGTTGCGGGGGTATTGCTCCTCGATTCCATCAATCTTGGTGTCCGAAATATTAAGCTGACGGGCGAGGCTTCTCCACTCTCGTCCCACATTCTCGCAGATGACGTCGAATGCTGCACGCAGGTCTGGGAGGGAAAGTGCAACATGATTTACTGGAAGTTCGCAGAGCTTGTCCCCCCAACGCCCCAGGGGCTTTAGTACTGCCTGGATCAGGCTGCAGGTCCTGTGCTGAGGCTAGAGTCAGCCAGCAGCACAGGGGCTATTATAGAAAGCCCAAGCTGTCATCTAATTCTGTACCAGCCAGCCCCCACGCCCTAATGGGTCATCTGCTTAGGAGTGGGAGAACTGAGTGAGAGGCTGGGGAGTCCCCAGAGGGAAGAAAACAGGGTTGCCCTCATATCACAATTCTATAGTGTATTGAATGTCAAGTTCCTGCAACTCTGTGTTCGTGTATTTAGAAAAATACCTTTGCAAATATAATTAAGTAAGGATCGTGAGAGGAGATCATATTAGATTATGTAGGAAGACCTTAAATCCAACGACAGTTGTCTTCATGAGGTATGCAGAGAACCAAATGTGACAGCACACACCTGGACTCCCAGCACTCTGCTAGGCTGAGGCAGAAGGATCATAAACTAGAACCCAGTCTGGGCAAAATCTTGTATCAAAATAGTAAGGGCTGGGGGGTGTAACTCAATGCAAAGAGCCTGGGCTTAGTCCTCAGAATTGCAAAACAAATTAAAAATCAAAATCAGAGGTGGTTGGGGATGGGGAGATAGCTGGTGGTCTAATCACCTGCCTGGCAAGTACAAGGACCTGAGTTCGATCCCTGGTACCATATACCGTGTGGGCCCCGAAATAGGGCGAAATCCCAGAGCTGGGGAGTCTGGACCACATAGCAAGATCCTATACTAAATAAACAAACAACAAAATTAACTAAGGGGAAAAAAACAAACAAACCAGAGTTGGCCATGTGGCTGAAATTAGAGTGGTATTGCCCCAAGCCAAGGAAGAGGCCCCAGAAACTGTATAGTGCAAGGAAGGATGGCTCCTGAGCCTTCAGATGGTGTGGGGCACTGTAGGCACCTGGCCTCTCCAGATTTCTGGCCTCCTGACCATGAGATGGTACATTTCTATTTCTATTGCTTTTGTTTTTGCTTGAGATGGTCTCTACCTCCTCCAGGAGACACTGACAGTTGCAATGTCATTCCTCCTGCCTCAGGTATGCTCCACCACACTCAGCATTCTTAGTGCTTTAAGCCACCAAGGTTAGTGATCATTTGTTATGACAGTCCCTGGAAACTGGTGCACACCCAATTATTGGCTGCCCTGACCATCAGATTTTGATCCTTGGCCACTCTGCCCCTCGGCTGATTGGTCACTACTGTGATCAGAGAGCTGAGCACTGCAGACTACAAAGGCTGTTTCTGGAATCTGGGCAGGGAGAAGGGCTCTGAGCAGGGTAGGACAAGGCACTGCATGGATAGCCCCTGAAAATCCAATCTCTTCCTACATATCAGGAACACTCCAGGCACTTGTGCCAGTTTGTACTAACAGCCCTGAGGGTGAGGAAACAGGCATGGGGATATTAAGGCTTCCTTGGCATCATCTGGCTAGACAATGGTACAGTTAGGCTTCAAGAGCCGAAGCTGGCACCAGAGCCTGTCTTTAGCCATGGTGCTGCAATGCCGCAGGACAGGAACAGGAAATCAGCCGCTTTCCACCCACCCGTACATGCTGCCGACCTGGTGTACCTTCTTCCCATAGCCAGTAATTACATAATTCCATAAAGAAAAAAACACACAGCCACACCCACACAAGCACAGGTCTAATCAGTTATACATACTTTCAGGACTCTTTTAAACCTATCTGTATTTCCCCATCATTAAACGTCCACGAAAAGATTTTCCACGTGTTCTGTGTCCGATGGTGTTGTGGCAGAGCCTGAGTGTCTGCGGGTAGAGCTGTGCTGTCTCCAGCTGGCCACAACAAGCAGCTGCTCTTATACACAGTAAATTCCCTCTTCGGATCACAGATTTCATGGCCAACTGCAAGCTACTGCCTGAGGCCTGTGAAGTGTGTCCCCAAGGTACTTTCCGAGTTCCCTCCCTGGGGCTCTGGGAAGGAAGTGAGGCTGAGAAATCCTGGACTCTGGCCTTTTACTCCTGAAACTCCTACAAGTTATAAAGGTACAGAGGAGGTAACAGATCAGGTAGGAAGAACTCCATCAAAGAGGCAGTGCTGGGACTGACACAGAGTATACCTTATCCAATATCTGAATACATAATCACAAAGGGGGATTTAGGGACCCCAGTCTACACATGAAATTCCCATTTTCCTATACAGCTTAGACATGCAGCCTGAAGGTAACTTTACAGAGTACCATAAAAACCGTGTATGACTGAAACAAACTTTAACGATGCAGAATATCCTAGTTGTAGCATCCTGTCAGAGCTAAAAATTCTTAAAAGTATGTGGCACTTCAAAGTTGAGACTCTTAGAGTAGGATGTTCAGTAAGAACCACCCGACCCAAGGTCAGGCTGTCTTGGTTTACTTCTGGCTCTGTTAGCTGCCAGCTCTGCATCTGGGCAAGCCAAGTAACAACTCTGAGCCACAGTCCCCTCCTGGGAAAGGTGGGAATGGTAATGTATAAAAGTGTATTGGTCAGCTTTCCCCAGGTGATACAAGACTGGCCACCTAGAACTTAAAGGAAGAGTGGCTTATTCTGTTTCTTGGTTTCAGAGGCCCTATCCAGGGCTGACTGCTTCTAGGTTGAAATGGCACGATGGAAGGGCACAGGAAAGCTGCTTTCTGCATGGCAGTCAGGACGTCAGGAAGGAAGATGTGTGGGGCAAGAACACACCCTTTCCACACTCCTAGCGACCATCTGCATGCAGTCCCGAGCTGCACATTCAGCAATAAACTTGGATTAATGCACGGATGAGCACAGCATCCCGGGAACCCATCACCTTTTAAAAGTCCCATCTCTGAACACACAAAGCTTTTGGAGGGTACTTTAGATCTAAACCATAACAAATAGTATTTAACAGAGCTACTGTGAACATGAAGTGTGTATTGTCACTCTGTAAGTTCGTGGGTTTTATAGTTATTAGGTGAAGCACAATTCTACTTGGATGGAAACAGGCATTATCGGCCGGACACACTCTCAGGGGCAGAAGGGAAAGGACCACAACAACTGGCTCATCTGACCTCTGACCACTTCATCCTGATGTTGGCAAGGTCTCCTTCTTCGTTTTGTAATTTTCCTCGGGGTGGTACAGTAAACACTGAGGGTCACAGGGTGGGTGCCCAGTCTCTGCAATCTCGTGTGAATTAATTTTCCTGAGTTTTGATTCTCCCATCTCCAAAAGCAGGTGTGCCACCCGCGCCCGAGTCTTCTGGAGAAAACCCACGCAAACCGAATCTGGCAAAGGTCAGACGCCCGGTAGGGTCTCACAGACTACGGCTGGGCAGACTGGTCCTGCCTCCTCGGCCCCAGTACACTCACCTGCCTCCTCCGGCGATGCCCCGGGGGTCGCACCCGCCTCGAAGTCGCCTAGGAGCTGCAGCAGGTCGTTGCGCCGCAGGGAGGCCAGCAGCTGGCGCAGCAGCTGGGTGCGCTGGGGCTCTAACTCATTCTGCTCTATTAGCACCTTGAAGAGGTCGAGGCCACTCTGCATAAGCTCCAGCTTCCTTTTGCTCACGAGCTTGGAGCATAAGAACTTGAGCTCAGCCAGCTCGTTGCTCGACAGGCCGGTCGACAAAGAATGTAGTAGCACCAGGAATGGATCCATGGCGCCCAGGATTGCCGGATGAGGACCTCTGCCCTCCCGGTTTGAGGACCAGCCAGCCACTCCTTAGAACCGGTAGTTTGCTCAAACCTCCAGGTCCAGATTGCTACCGGAAATCATCCTAGACTTCCTTTTTTGAAACCTCGCGAGACTATGAGATCTACGCATGCTCGTTGATCACAACAGTAGCCGCTTCCGCCCGGGCTGGTTCGACCCAGTTCGCGGCTACCTCTGCGCCTGCGCTTTGCGGATCTTTTTTTCTGGCGCAAACCTGGAGCATTAGTAGTTGTTGTATTCCATCTGTATGTGCGGAAGTGGCATCCGCACTAGGCAGGGTGCAGCCCTGTTTTGTGGAGCGCTGAGGCGGGGCTGGGATGGCACCTAGGATCCAGCGTGGCCCCTGTCGTTGCAGGGTTTCCTTAAATCACATATGTTGCTGTGTGCCCTGGCGCACTCACGTAACCCCAAGGACTCTCACGCAGAAGGATGGCTGCAAATTGGTGGCCTGCTTGGGCGACATTGTGAGTTCAAGACCAACGTGAACGACATAGCCAGACCCTGTCTCAAAAAAAAAAAAAAAAAAAGTTACACATGTTAATGATAAATACTATATATTGACATTTCCAAATATATTGGAAGTGAATTCGGTAGTGCTGAGTTCGTGTCTGTACAGAATGAATACGAGGGACTGGGGAGATAGCTCAGTAGAATAAGTGCTTGCCTGGAAAGTACAAGGTCCTGAGTTCAATTCCCAGTTCTGCAAAAAATAAATAAAAGAATGAATACAAGAACAAAGGTGGTTGAGAGTGGGAAAAGTTTATTAAGATAAAGCTCCTGAAAGACAGGAGGGGGCCTGAAAATGGGTTGCCACTGGGGCTCTTTGGAGGTTTTTATACTTGAAAATGACTATGGTTCAATCACTCTGGGTCAGCTGAGGCCAAAATATTGGGTTCCAGTAGCTTAACTAATATTGATCCAATAGAGAAGTGAGTTGTATAGCAAAAGGGGATACAGTGACAACTAATTTTAGCTTATATAAACATGTTTTTATTTTTTTATTTTATTTTTTATTTTTTAAATTCCTTTATTTATTACAGTGTCTCGCTACACATCACAGATTCTTTTTTCGCGGGGGTGGGGGGTGAGCTCAGCCGACCCTGCGGGGAGGGGCTGGCATGGCATGTGGTGCTGGGGCTCGAACCGCGGTCCCTGAGAGGCGCTCTAGACCACTGAGCTATCTTGCCAGCCCTATAAACATGTTTTTAAAAATTATTTTAATCTTTAATTATTTGGTACAGGGTCTCGCTACTTAGCCTGGGCTCATAGTGATCCTCCTATCTCAGCCTCTCCAGAGGGGGGGATTACAGGCATGTGCCACCATGCCCGGCTTTGGTCGCCAGCTCTGCGCCGGGCCAGGGATGCTTTTGAGGCAGTTACTTCGACCACCAAGCTATCTCCCCAGGCCTATGTAAAGCTTCTAATGTCGAAAGGTCAAAGATAGGAGTCTGGAGCCGGGCATGGTGGCACATGCCTGTAATCCCAGCACTCGGGAGGCTGAGGCAGGAGGATTGTTGTGAGTTCGAGACCAGCCTGAGCTACAAAGTGAGCTTAAGGCCAGCCTGAACTGCATAGTGAGACCCTGTCTCAAAAAGACAAGAAAAAAAAAAAAAAAAAAAAAAAAAAAAAAAAAAAAAAAAAAAAAAAAA
>PVKA01018226.1:0-44262 GCA_004027165.1 Ctenomys sociabilis
AAAAAAAAAAAAAAGAAGAAGTTATTAGAATTGATACACAAATTCATTAGCAAAGCAGCATACAAAGTCAATAACCAAATGTTAATAGCATGCCTGTACTTAGATAACAAACACACTGACAGGGAAATTAAAGAAATACTCTTTACAGTTGCATCGCTAGAAATGAAATACTTAGGAATTAAACAATAGAAACTAAAGGTCTATTCAATAAAAATTACAGTAGTCTGAAAAAAGCGATCATATAGGATTTCAGAAAATGGAAAGATATTCCCTGCTCCTGGATGTGAAGAATGAACATCTTGAAGATGGCCATACTCCCAAAATTTTTGTACAGATGTAATACAATCCCTGCCAGCAACATAAATCAAAGACCTAGAGAAATGGTTCCTAAAATTTATTTGGAACCAGAAACAATCTATAATGTCAAAGGCAGTCCTTGCCAACAAAGGTATAAAGCAGGCAGCATCACAACTACTGACTTGAAATTATGTTACAAAGGTACTAAGATAAAATCAACATGGTATTGACAATGAACTGAGGATCAATAGAATAGACTAGAAGATGCAGAGGCCTCCATAAACACACTCAGCCACCTGATTTTCGACAAAGGGGCCAAACGTGCTGACTGGAAGAAAGACAGCCTCTTTAACAAATATTCCTGGAAAAACTGGCTTTCTACATGCTAAAAACTAAAACTTGACCCAGCTCTGTCCCCATGCACTAAGTGAAAGACAAAATGGATTAAAGATCTAAACATTAAAACAGAAACAATCAGTCTCCTGGAAGAGAAAGTAGGAGGAACTCTTGAAGATATAGGAGTAGGCAAAGAGTTCATGAACAAACATGTATTCGCACCAGAAACACTTGAAAGATTTAACAACTGGGATCAGCTCTTCTTGAGAAGGTTTTGCCCGTCAAAAGAAATTCTCAACAAAGTGGAAAGACAACCCACAAATTTTGAAAAAATCTTAACTAATAAGCACTCAAACAAAGGTCTCTTTAATAGAGTTTATGAAGAACTAATATACATTAGGGTCCTCAAATTTAAAGACCCAATCCAGAAATGGGCATCTGAGATGAATACATACTTCTCAATGGAGAAAATTAAAGAAGCAAATAAATATATGAAAAAATGCTCCATATCACAAGCCATCCGTGAAATGCAAGTTAAAACAACACTGAGATACCATTTCACTCCAGAAAGAATGGCCATCATAAGGAAATCAACAACAACAAATGTTGGAGAGGTTGTGGGGAAAAGGGAACACTTCTCCACTGTTGGTGGGAATGTTGACTGGTACAACCACTGAGGATATCAGTGTGGAGACTCCTCAAAAGAGTAGGACTAGAAATCCCATTCAAGCCAGTTATCCCCCTACTGGGAATTTTTCCAGAGGAACTGAAAACTTCATATCATAGTGATATATGCATGCCTATGTTTATAGCAGCACAATTTGTGATAACAAAATCTTAGAAACAACCAAGATGCCTGTCACATGAGTAATGGTTATAAAACATGTATTTTCACACAATGGAGTATTACTCAGCTATAAAGGATGATAAACTTGAAGCATTTATATTGAGGTGGATGCCACTTGAATATATACTCATAAGTGAAATAAGCCAGACACACATGTGCACATATAGTACACTCTCCCTAGTATAAGAAATCAGGAAAAAAATACAAATACAAAGGTGTAACAACAACTAAAAATAATTTAGTCAGATAGTTAGGGTAATCTGAACTGCATATGTCGCAGGGTAATAATCAGCTTCTCTTCTGAATGGTTAACAACCTAAGTTTGCAGATCAAAAATTGGAGAAATGGAGGGGCTGCAAGGTCAGTATTTTGGCCCTGGCCTTTCAAGGTCAGTGGAGACTCAGGACATATGAGAACGTGTACTGTAACATCATGGAATTCAGTTGTGTCCCAAATTTTCTGATCAAGGAGATTATGGAGCCACAGAGGAATGGGATCTATGATCCATACTGTGCCTAAAGAGAGTTACTTGGAAGCACAGTGTTATCTATCGCAACTGTACTGTCTATACACACACATCATGTTTTTTTTCTTTCTACACCCCTTCCTTTGTCTACACCTGTCAAAGATGGGCACTCCATTGTTATTCAACTAACTTAGGTGCTTGAACTCGACACCACAATCCAACACAGTCCAGCATTCTATAACAATAGTGAGTTATTTAAAGAAATTGGCGACCATAGCCATTTATAGCTCAGCTTAATATTATGGCCCCACGATGTATACTTCATTTTTATACTTTTCTGCTGGATGGTTAAGACCTAGATAGATCCAAACTTATATACCAACACATGAACTTTATATTTCCTATGTGGTCATTGAAGTCCTCTCAGGATTTATTTTGTAGTCCTGTACATTATTCTGTAGTTCCTTTGTCTGTGTCATCCATGTGGATGAGTCACGGCCAATGCTTGACCAGTTTGCTCTCTGTGAGAGCTTGAAAGTTTTCTCTTCGTGTGCCTCTCCCCAGGCACACTAGAGAACTTCAATCTCTTTCCTCTCTAGCTCCACAATCTCCTTGCTCAGAAAATTTGGAGCTCACCTGAGTCTCATGATATTGCAGTACAGGTTCTCCTATGTCCTGAGTCTTCGCTGATCTTGAAAGGCTAGGGCCAAAATGTTGGCTGGCCTTGTGGCTCTTCTATTTCTCCAACTATGACTTGTGATCTTAGGTTGTTAACCATCCAGAAGAAAAACTGGTTATGAGAGGCAAGATCTGCACTAATGGTGGTTGGACAGGATATTATGTCAGCTTCTAGTACTACGGTCACCCACTTGGAAAATTATTATTGAATTTTTGATATAATTCTGGTATAAAAAATAACATAAGTAAACAACTACACTCTTAATTTACTGATAAGAGACATCTACTATAATAATGTCTATAAGTATAATATGTATGCACCTTGTATGATACCAAAACAGTATGAAAACAGATTGCAATGTATTAATTTATCAAATCTATCTTGTTAAGGTGTCTTAAAACTGTCTGATTGATATTTGTACTTCAATAAAATAAAAAATAAATTAAAAAATAATAGTAAAAAAAAAGAGAGTTACTTGGAGAGAAAACTTTCTCTCAGGCTTTCACAGAGAGCAAACTGGTCAAGCAATGGCTCTGACTAATCCACATGGCTGACACTGACAAAGGATCTACAGAGTGAGATACGGGGTTACAGGATAAATCATGAGGGGACTTGACTGACCTCATCAGATACAAAAGTTACATATTTTTGTTATATAGCTCTTGCTTTATCTTGGTCTTAACCATCCAGCAGAAAAGTATAAAAATGAGGTATAAAATAAGGCTATAATAGTAGCCGAGCTCTAGTCAACAACTTCTAAGGATATCCCACTATTATTATGCACTGCTGGATTGTGTTGGACTGTTTCGCTTAATTCAAACACCTATAATAATTGAATGGCAATAGAATAGCCATCTTTGACAGGACTAAACAAAAAAAAAAGTGTGATACAAAGAAATAACCATTCTATGTTTGTATAAACAGTATAGTTAGGAAATATATGCAGTACTTTTGCATAATTCTATGAGAAGAAAGATTTTCACTAATAGTGTTAGAACAGAATATCCTGTCTCCTTCTTGTACTATGAATAACCACAAGGAAGATAACAATGTAAAAAGTATTAATTATTGAAAGTGTACTATAATTCATGTTTAAAAAAAGTTAAGTATATAGCTACGTTCTCTGAATTCATTGATTAGAGCCATCTGCTCCAATAGTGTCTGTAAATAGAATATCATGTATGCACCTTGTACAACAGATAACCACTACAAAAACAATTTGCAATGTATTAATTATTGAATCTTTCCTGCTAATTTAATTTGAAACTGTCTAATTTCTATTTGTTCTTCAATAAAATAAAATAATCTCATGGAGACAGAAAGAGGGAGGTTCCAGAGACCAAACCCCACCAATCACATGGTGATAATTGTTGAAAATAAATGATAGACCTTTGGACCTTTCTTCTGTTACTTTGCAGCCTTCATGTGTTTGAGCTTTTCTATGAGAAGTTTATCAATTGAAATCTGCTGCAGAGAGCAGCCTCTAACATGGGTTGTCATGAACAGTAAGTGCTTGATCACATTTACTTTTCTCAGGAGGCCAGGCAATCAAACTAATGCCACACACTGTTCACTGAAAGGTTGACTCAGACAGAAAAGGTCAGAGGTACTGGAAGCTTGTGTATCACTAAACTCAGCACCATGTGGCCAGGTGTTCAGATGCTAAGATATAAAGACACTTGAATTGTGAGAACAGACATCTGACCAAGGAGCTCATGAAAGGTTATAAGTGCATCTGAACATGAGTGACACAGGAAACTCTATTAGCTGTGATGTCTTCTATAAAGGCTTATATCCCCAGTAGCGTAAGCAAATCTCACCTGCTACTGACACAATACAACACAGGAAAAGTAACTCAGGTTTTTGAATTAGAAGAAATGAAGGCAGGTTTCATGATATAAATTCAGTCCCAGAATTATTTCTAGAAGAAACAAAATAAAAGATTCTGTCCGTTTCACAGATTAACTCACTCTTTGTACTGACACCAAATGTTGCTAATACTCAAGAACAAATAACCGTAAAAGAATTTTGAACAAGATCCAATCGAATTTATCTCTCTTCTTCAGAATTTGAAAAGCTAAACAGCTCAACACACATTTGTTAGGACACCCTGCAGCTACTGGTAGCCACATGCAAACTGTTATTTGGAGATAAAATATGGATGATGAAAAGAGGAACCATCAAGCTAATGTGCTAAGACATGGTGAACAGAATGACTCCCCATGACAGGGTCAGGTTACTGTGGTACAAACAGGGTAATTCCCAATCATATATATATATATATATATATATATATATATATATATATATATATATATATATATTTTTTTTTTTTTTTTTTTTTTTAGCCGGGGATTGAACTCCGACCCTTGCACTTGCCAGGGAAATGCTTATTCTACTAAGCCATCTCCCTCAGCCCCCAATCACACTTTCAGTGAGACAGACATATTTACACTAGTGTGCTGTTAGGTTTTCCATTGTGTGCTGTCAAATACACTTCTATCTACCTTAGAAAGAGGGTTAATGTCTCTCTAAGCAGTCCAGAACCCCAAAGTGATATGTATATGCTGGTAAGTGTTTAACAACCAGCTTTTCAAAAGGCAAAAAAGAAACCTCATACCCAGTGTTTACCAACTTTCTTCTTAAAAGGTACCTATGATCCTATGGAGAAATAGTAGCAAGGTGGGTGTTGCACAGACAGGAGAAGGGTATGGGTTTTCTAGAGTTGGTAATTATTTACCAAAATGGACAACATTAATTTTTCCCCTACCTTTCCTCAAGGATCAAGTACTTTAGAATCTAAGACAGCTACAATTTTGGAAGGCACATGTTTCATATTACTGGGTTACTCCATATGCCTCTACGTGGTGTTGAAACTATCATGTAATCCTAATTTCAGGTGTCCCCTTGTTTAACTCTTTATATGTTTATTACTATATGTTTGCCATACTTAATGACTATGTTCACTGGGGAAGATTGGCACATGTACATAACACATTTCAGTTCTCTTTACTTCCTACCCCATTCTCTCCCTCCCCTTCACTCCATCTTTAGCTCTGCTTTCCACTTATAAATAACCTATCTCCTTACTTCATATCATCTACTTTGCTCTTTTAGTTATATATATACTCAGGTATTATATGATATTTGTGCTTGTGTTTCTAATTTATTTCACTTATGCTCACATTCTTTATTTTTTTATTTTCCTCTCTTTTCTTTTTTGCTATACCAGTGATTGAACTCAAGACCCTGCACTTTCCAGGCAGGTACTTAGGCCACTGACCTATCTCCCTGGCCCTCCATTTGCTCACAAATGACTCAAAAGTATCTTTCTTTATGAACAAGTAGTACTTGATGATGTTTATATAAACTATATTTTCTTCGTGAATTCATCTGTTGGTGGGCATATAAGGGACTTCCAAGACTTATTTCTTATGTGAAAATATGAAACACGTCATGAATTTCCATGTTACTCTTTTTTTAAAAGAACATACTGTTTAGATTTTTCAAGTAATTTTATTTATTTATTATCTATTTTTTTTCCAGAACCAGGGATTGAATTCAGGCCCTTGAGCTTGCCAGGGAAGTGCTTATTCTACTGAGCCATCTCCCCAGCCCTCCATGTTATTCTTGTGCAGGGACCAGGCTAATCTTCTCTGTATCATTCCTATTTTAGTATATGTGCTACAAAATTGAGTATTTTCTGTAATATGTATAAAATTTAATAATACGCATAGCATTTTCACAGAAGTTATCTCATTTAATACCCCAAAGTACCTAGTGGTGTGGAAATCATTTTTGTATGTTTTGCTGATTAGGAAACTGACGCTCCAAAATTAAGTAGCTTTTTCAACAACTGCAGAATATATCCATCATAGGAATGGAAATATTTTATGACTCTCCTCACTATAACCTCAGCCAATTTGAGGTAGCTACACACATAAAATGTATGTTTTTCTTGGTTACAGGTGGACCCTGACTTACAAAAAAAAGGTTAATGTGGTAGTTTCTGATGAAAACAAGCTTGTTTCCTTTCTTTGTGGAAATCACAAGCCCACAGAGACAGAATGTGAAAAGTACTATCAATTTTTACAGCTATTCCTTAGACTTCATAGTTTTCAATTTTAAGAGTAACAACTCAGATCCCTGGCACTTCAGATAATTGCTTGTAAAATGAAAAGGGTGAAAAGAAAATTAGGAGCTTCTAAAAGAGAAAATTGAAAATTCCATAGAGAAGATAATCATTTTTCAATAATGCTCATGATTATTACTGAAGGATAGCCTCTGCTTAGCAAACTTTTTTCTCTACTTCTACTTCTTTTTGAAGAACTCCAGCTTCTCCCTCTGCATTATTAACATGGTCCCAAGAAGAATAATGTGGCCATTATGATAAAACTATGTGGCCCATATGAATAAATGAAATATGGTTTATCATTCTGACTGAGGTGTGATTTTTAGAATCCAATTCCTAGTTTCTTTACCACAGGGCACCAGTGAGCAGGGAGTGGAACTTCAGTAAGTACTCACCTTGACAGTGTAATTGCTATCATTCCAACATTTGGGGAGGACTAGCCCCCTGAGAAAAGGAGAATGTCCATGTGATATAAGGAAAAGTTACGAGGGGAAAGAGAAAGATGCACAGGTGAAAAGAGGCATTTTTAAGACATGATCTTTTGAGGAAAGGCATTCTTCAGAATCCTTCTGAATGGATGGTGCTAATAAACAGAGAGGCACTGAAGCCTGAATGAGGGGAACAGACATATAAGGAAGCAATGGAAAATTAGAAGGGCCAACAGAAAGGAAAAGTAATCTACTCTGTACTAACCCAGGCTATTGCATACAGAGAGGCTGAAGAACACTGAGACTGCACTTTTTTATTGAACATAATGGGGAAACAAACTGCCTCAGAATCACACAGAGGCCCATGTTGAATTGGGAACAATTCCATGGATATTCTGGATCCCAGACTCTCTGAGAATACCCTGATAAAAGAATATCAAATACATACAAGAATAATCTCCACACAACAGAGGTCACACTGAACTCCTAGGACATCTCAGAAGCTGCTAGACTGGAGAACGGCAAGGGTCCTATAGCAGCAGTAGAACAGAAGTTGTTGCAACTGGACAGTTGCCCGTGCTTTCATCACCATTCTTTCCCAATTCAAATTGGTTGATTTTTTTCTACATCAAAAATACTGTGAGGAAAGGGAGGTGGCAGACAAGAATGAAAGCTCTTAATGTCTTTTTTCCATCAATGGAATTCGTTTTCTGACGAATTATCTTAATCACTTTTTGGAGTACTCATAGCTGTAACATAAACGTATAACTTGTTTTTAATAATTTTAGATGAAGTATTCTATGGACTAGAATAAGGAGAGAGACTAAAGATTTTAGGCAGTAAATTGAAGAGAGATACAACTTTCAAGTACTTGAGGAATATGTTGCTGAAAACATACAAATATCAAGTTTTCCAAGTTACAGTTGGATCCAGGTTTGGAGAATATGCCTTTTGAGCTGTTCCCCAAGGGTCAGAAAACTGCAATTGATAAATTTACTAGTGCAACAGTCAAACAGAATTGAAACATAAATAAGCAAAGTCATGATGGTATTGAAGCAACAAAGCTGTAATAGTTATCGTTTCTCTCATACCTCCAAATTCATCTATCACAGCCTAAATTCATTTAAGCATTTTTTACTATATGCGGTGCAGTGTTGAGTTCTACCAGTAGAGGGCAGTGTTGGGACACTGCAGGAGGAAGGCACCCTGTTTTTCTGGCAGCTGTGCTGCGGTGTGGGTCAGCACTGTAAATATGAAGACAGTGGGGAAGAAGTATGTAGGTAGATGACTCAGAATGGGTTCAAAGTGTACAAATACCGTAGACACAAAATGATGCTGCGAATTCATCAGCTTCTTCCTCCTGCCACTTCATAGCTTGCTCTGTAGGCTCATGAACAGTGGCTATAGTGGCAGGGATGAAGGCTGTGCATAGGCAAAACAGCATGAGTTTCCTGTCGTGGTGGCTAATTGGCTACAGCTATCTACTGCCAAGTGCCTAATCTGCTGATGGTGGAGATGAGCCCTGAGACTTGGTTATGGCCTCATTCTTCAGGGGGACCAGGCAGCCAACTGAAAGTGACTGGTTCCACTGCACCTCTTTCACAATGACAAGAGCAAGTATTTGTGTTCCCTAAAATAATACAGGTTTGCAAATAGAAGTTTGTCTTCTCCTATAGGCAATGCTTGCCCCAGCATCAATGCCCATGGACTCCCAGGCTGACCAATCTGTTATCACAGCACTCAATATAGCCTTGCATCTTTTATTTCCCTTTATGTATTTGGTACAGGGTCTCACTATACAGTTGAGACTCACAGTGATCCTCCTATTTTCAGCCTCCACAGCGCTGGGATTATAGGCATGAGCCACCATGCCTGGACTCAATAGTCTGCCCCCCCCAGGGGTGGGGGAGCGGCACAGCTTGCAGGACTGGGAATCAAACCCCCATTCCTGTGCTTGCCAAAACAGACACTTATTCTGCTGAGCTATCTCACTGGCACATATCCTTGCATGTTACCAGGAAACTCATGTCACAGCACAGGTAGTGCAACAGTAGCTACATAGCTGTAGTTACAACTGATGTTATGACATATCTCATCATCCAGAAACATCTGGTCCAGCTGAAAAGTGGAGTGGTTTAATGAAGAAAGTGTCAATTGGAATAAAACACTCTAATTGGATTGAGACTAAGTATCACAAGGGTAGTTTGGATACAGAGACCATAATATAGTTCTGTCTCCCCTTTTCCAGAATATATGGGTTAAGAAATCAAAAGGTAGAGGGAACATATTTCTTCCTAAACTTTTCATTACAGGAACTTGAACTCTTTTGGTTCCCAGGTATTATACATAAAAGTGAAAATGCTTCAGTTAGCAGCTACAGCAATGGTTCCACTGAACTAGAGGGTAAAAGTGCCACTGGGCATTTTGGTGTCCTTGAGCCAAAGAACAAACTAGCAAAAGAGGAGGTTAGTCTACTAACTGGAACATCTGCTCCAGATTACCAAAGATCCCACGTTAGAATGATAGAAGACTATGGTAAAAAACAAACAAACCCAGGCTACAGCTATAGAAGGAACCAATGCAATAAGCAGAACCTGCTAAGAAAAAGATCTGCAAACATTTCAAAAGTCAGGTGGAAAGATGTTGGGTTTTTGTTTGTTTGAAAGGAGGAATAAGTCTAGAAGGGGCCAGATGTAGGGGAGTGGCATAAGCATGTGGTGGAAGGGACAGTGGATCAAGGACATCTTTTGCAATCAGCTGGTTTTCTGGAAGGGAGGTTTTCTTTAAGGAGGAACTGTTCTACACTGTGATATTTACTCTCTGATAATGGGCCAAAGCCTAAGTTCCTGGAGGAAGGCACACTAAACCTTGGTTAAGCCAAATTAATTGGCATTTTGTCCACATTGGCCAGTGGAAACCAACAATTTAGCTTAACTTAAAAATCTATGACAAAGAGTAGAAATATAGAGGGTCTATGTCTGGCCTTGCCATAGGTAAATGAGCAGTCATGCAAAAGTCACAAGGAAGCATGTGCTTTTGGAATAAGTCATTTCTTCCTTTGAATACAAAAGCACAGGAAGATTTCTTAATCATTGCTATTTTCTAGTAACACAGGGCTTAGATAAACTTAAAACACTATCATCTGGAACCCTGGAGAATTCTTATAATCTTGGGTCTGTAAGTCTGAAATGGCTCTTCACTGAAATCAAAGCATTAATTTTCTTTCTGTTTGGGGATGCTAGAAGAGAGGCCATCTCCTTAGCGTTTTTTTTAGAGGTCACCTATATTATTTGGCTCATGTCTCCATTACTCCTTATACAAAGCCAGCCATTTCAGAGAACAATTTCATCTCTTTGAATCTTTGTCTACTTTTTTGTGGTACTGGAAATTGAACTCAGGACCTTGGGCTGGCCAGGCAAGCACTTATGCCCTTATGCTATCTCCCCACCCTTTGCCTTTCTATTTCAAGATCAATTGAAACTGATCGTGGTGGCACACACCTGTAATCCCAGCACTTGGGAGGCTGAAAACAGGAGGATCACTACAAGTCTAATCTGTGTAATGAGACCCTGGAATAAATACTTAATTTTTTTTCAGGGAAAAGATGAAACAGCTATGTTCAAATTGGGACAACACCAACAGACCAAAGAATGACTTGGTAGCCAGTTTATGGGTAGCTGCACCACTAAAGTCACCACCTGTTGCTTATTAATCTCCAGTTTATATATGACTTTAAGTCGCAGAGCAAAAAGCAGCAGCAAAAAAAGATAAAAATCAATCCCTATGAAGAATTATATGCTAGGGCATATTCTGTTCCCATCCCTACTGAAAATTTGCTAGTCTCAGCAAACAGCAATGGATCTACCTTGCTGCAGTCTGACACATGACCTCAGCACCTGATGAGGGACAACAGGGCACCTAAATGTCAGTGTGCTGCAAGATCCTGTTACTCTGACTAGGGCCTGGAGGGCTATTCTCCCTATGGTGGGGATCTAGGGTAGAAGTTTGTTGCTGAGCAATTTTAATGTCAATGCATTGTCCTCTTAGCTCTAAATTAAACAATGGGTCATCAATACTGGTCAGTGTTAACCAATGTGAGTCACCTCTGTTCTGAACAACACTGATCAACTTCTAGATTTCTCTTGTTAAATTTTCATCAGGAACATCACCCATTGAGCAGTTTCTTAAGCACACAATGTTGGTTCTTGTGGAAATGGACAGTGAGTAGAACCCTGCAGTGATGTGAAAGAATAATCAGCACAGAACATGTTTGAAAATTTCAAATCACCACAGTGCATCTGTGTCCATGAGAGAACCTGTTGTCATAATGAGAATATAAGAAGAATGGCAGAGTTCACTGCACATGAGAATAGGAATATGGTACACAGAGAGAGTTCCCGATGGTATGAGTGTATCAGTGCTTACATCCTCTATGTTGGTGACCAGGTGTGCCAATAACCAGGCTGAGGTAGAAGAAGCAGATGTCTTATCTAGGAAATGCAGAGGTATCATGAGCGTATCCAACAGTTGCTTTTTAGATCGAGCCAAATTATAGCAAAGGATGTATTTTCCAAGAGTTAGCTTTCGTATTTGTTTTGTAGGATATTTCATAGTTTGTTGGATGTTAACATAGACTTAAAGAATGAGCCAATGATATTTTTGTTCCGTACTAATTTCACAAAATTATGAATGAATTGTAAACTTTCTAACCAGTCTCAGTGTAGAAATTTATGCCACTTTTATTTCTCCACATTAGCTTTGTTTCATTTTGTAGGGTTCAGGTCGGTTCAATTCTGTCGTCTACCTCACAATTGTCACCTGTCATGTATGTAAGTGTCCCTGGACATAATGAATCATTAATCGGCACATCCTCTCAAATTTGGTAAATGTAAGTGATCTAAATAGGCTCAGCCAGCTCTTTAGTGATCACATAGCTAGGGAAGACATTTCATCACTGTTCTTGGTGGTGATTTCATCCTCAGGAGAAATGGTTGTGTGCTTTTATTTATTTTTTGTGGTAACAGGAATTGAACTCAGGCCCTGTACTTGCCACACAAGCATTTATTCTACTGAGCTATCTCCACAGCCAGGAAATGGTTTTGAAAGTCCACTTTAATGCCTCTGTAATTGGAATAATAATAAATTTATATCATTTCTAGGCCCACCCCTTCAGAAAAAGATGCCCCCTTTTCCACATACCTGTGCAACTTTCAAGGCTGAGCTCAATTATGTGTTTTTAAAGCTTTCTTGAATCAACTCAGCCACAGCAACTTCCCTTCTCTGGAATTTCATTCCTCTCAATCTTGTTATTCTCTTTGGTTCTATATGGTGTCATCAATTATATCTTCATATATACATCATACACTCAAAGGATTATTAGTTGACTGTGATGATTTATTACAGTCTGGGCTAACTGGTAATACCAGGAATGAATGAAAAAGAAGAGACAGATGATTTGTCTGCATGGTGACTAACAGGACAGCAGAGTTAAAGTTGAAGCTATTATTCCAAGATTGGTAGCCCCACTGACAGAAATGGATCAACTTTTCTATTCTAAACTAGATGGTCTACCTTTCCTCTGCTAGTAAAGATGAAGTGCTCAATTTATCCTTATTGTGGTTAACCACATTCAACTAGAATTTCTTGTATCTGTTAATATTCTCAGGACATTACTTCTCATTTCACTTGTCCACATTTGGGCTTGTTCTTGCCAGGTGTAGCAAGGAATGTAGCCCGTGTGAGTCTGCTATCCCATATTTACTGGTCTCAGCATGTACCTTATATGGTTAAATTGTGCTCTAAACCATACCCTCACTCATTCATATAGTATCCTATAGCACCTCCAAATGCCCCCAATACCTCTCTCTCTCCTCTCTGTCTCTCTCTCTGTCTCTGTCTGTCTCTCTGTCTCTGTCTCTGTCTCTCTCTGTCTCTCTCTGTCTCTCTGTGTCTCTCTCTCTCTCTCTCTCTCTCTCTCTCTCTCTCTCTCTCTCTCTCTCTCTCTGTTCCTGCCTACTCTAGGCTTAATTTGAGGTAGAAATGTGATACCCCTCAGGCACACTGTGGCACTATACTTACAGTGGTTTTCCCTTCATCAATGTGAACATTGCCAAATGATATCTATTGAATAACTTCAAAAACTAGCAGAGAGACAGCCTACAGGAGTGAGGTGTGGTTGCAGACCCTTGTAATCCTAGCTTTGTAAAAGATTGAGTCAAGAGCATCATAATTGTTAGCCCCATTTGGACAGTCTAGTAAGACTCAGTCTCAGTTTTAAAAAAAATAGTGTAAGGAGCTAGGGAGATAGCTCAGCACAAAATCCTTGGGTTCAATCCAAAGCACAGGAAATAAAAAGTGTGGGGGACAGAAAGCTTTTTTATTAAAGGCCCAGAGAGTATACATTTTAGGCTTTATGGATTTATTCACAATCACTTAACTCTGCTGTTGTATTTAGATAATATGTAAATGAACTGACACAGTACTGTTCCATTGAAGCTTTATTTATAAAAATAGAGAGCTGGCCAAATTTTTTCCACAAACCATAGGTTGCTGAACCTCGACTACAAACTTGAAGTGTAGCATTCCCAGTGTCTTTAAATAATAACACAAAAGCAATGACCATTTTTCTCATAGTTCCCTTTGTTGTTATGACAAAAATACCCATTACCCACAAACTGAAGAAAAAGAGGCTTATTTTGGCTCACAAATTTAGAGATTTCAGTCCCTACACGGATGGCTGACTCCAAGGCATGGCAGCATGGTGGAGGGTCATAGTGGAGGAGAGCTCAGCAGAACTGTTCACAGCATGGTGGTGGGAAGGAGAGTGCAAGGAGGGAGATAAACCCATACTGGCCACACCCCCAATGACCCTCTCTTTCATCCAGGCCCTACCTCCTAACAGCAAGTCCACTGTAAATCTCATAACCAAACCTAGATATAAACTATTAACACTCTCCATATATCAGACCCCTTACCTGAAAAAATATATCTAACTTGAATTTCAAAGACAGGAAACTTTTCAGTGTGCAGAAAAGTCATGTTGTATGTATTCTGAGAACCTTAGCTGTGAGTGCTATGTATGTGAGCACGGTAGAGAGAAGTACAGAAATATTTCAGAGAAGCATGGGGAACTCATGACTCAGTAAAATTAAAAAGCACAAGGGGTATGTATCAAGAGAAAATACCACATTCTTGGAAAACAGCTATTTTTATGCAGTGAGTTTATGCTGTAAAACTGGTAGAAACTGATGGCTCTTGCAATAGTCAAACGGAAGAACTAGTTGAGTTTCACTGAATAGCCTGAACAAGTTTCCCCATGAAGAAGGCTTTTGTCTTTAATACTGTCTAGTAAAATTTTGTTCCTAGGAATATATTCCTTATTCTGTAATGATTTAGGATTACAACACAAAATGCAGCATTTGAAAACAGACTGGTTTATGGTTTTCTGAATTATAAAACACATTAGTTAACTGTCAGTGCGGCTATAGATTATATTCCCAGTGATTGAATCAAACAGTAATACGGGTGGTGCTGTATAGATATTTTGCAATGTGGCAATTTTTTGTTATTATTTTTGTGTGTTAAGGGTCTCACCATATAGCCCAGGCTGGCCCAGAACTTGCAGAAATCTTTTTACCTCAGCCTCCCGGATATTATGGAAAGTGTGTGCACCACAATATGATGAGCTAAAGGACATCACTCTTGATAATTTGGGTAGGTGGCATCCAATCAATAGAAGGCCTGAAGAACAAGGGCTTGAGTTTCCTGTAAAAGAAATCCCGCCTCAACACTGCAATAGCCTCCTGTCTGCCAGTTTGCTTTATGCATTTTAGACTCAAGACTGCAGCATCAACTTGTGTGAAGTTTCCAGCCTTCCAGAACAGTAACCCAGACCTGCCAACTCTATTAGACAGGGTTCTCCAGACAGATTGAACCGATCTGCATAGGGATAAGTAGGTGGGAAGGGACAGAAATACTTATCATAGGGGTCTGGCATCTGTGATAATGGAGGTCAAAAAGTCTCAGGGTCTGCAATCCATAAGTTGAAGACTCAGGAAAGCTTATGGTGTTCATCCAGTGCAACACAAAGGCCTATGAACCAGGGGATTAAATGGAGTAAATTTTGGTCTGAGTCTGAAGTTCAAGAACCAGGAGCACTGATATCTGGAAGCAGGTGAATATCTCTGCTCAGACAGAGAAAATTTGCCCTTCTTGTGCCGTTTTGGTGTGTTCAGGACCTCAATGAATTAGATAATGCACACCAATTATGATTTTCCTTGTTCAGCATACTGTGTACTTTCTGGAAACACCCTCACAGACACACAAGTTAGAGTGCTTTACCAGTAATCTTGTGGCCTTTTAGCCTGGCCAAACTGACACAAAATTAATCATCACACTAATTTCAACTCATACATATACATATATACATTTATACACATAGCCTCCTGGATCTGTCTTATTTGGTGAAACCTCCCTGATACAACATTTTTTTTTCTTTTTTTGTGGTACTGAGGACCAAAGTCAGCAACTTGTGGCTGTGAGGCAGGAGCTTATACCACTGAGCTATCTCCCGAGCCGCAACACATTAAATTTCAAAGAGCAAACTGCATGTATTTCTAGCAGAAAATATATATGTTTACTAATTTATCCCAAGCCATGACTCAGCAGTGCCTAAGTATACTGGTAACTTTAAGTCTGGAACTTCTAGATACATATCAGGAGAAAATAAAGCATTCTTTGTTACAGAACACAAAATTTCCAGGGATTTTCTCCAAATACTTTTGTGGAGGGTTCAACCTAAAAGACAGTGTAACCAGGTTAATAGGAGATAAATGTAGACAGTTGAGAGTAATGCGTAAAGTCCCTATTATTGACATGTGAACCTGACTGAACTGAAATCACCCCAAAAAACACTTGTATTCCCTAATTATTGTCCACATAGAACCATAATAAAGGATGACTTGTTATCTTCACCAGAGGTTACATAACCACCTGAAATATAGCACTGTAATTCAGAATCCAGTATCAGTGTTCTTTACAGTACTTTATAATAAAATTCAACCTTTGGGTTGAGAAGATAGTTCAGAGACATAATCACCTACCTGGCAAGCAAAGGTCCCAAGTTCAGTCCCTGGTACCACATGCCATGCTGGTTCTGGAGCCCTGGGTGCACTGTGTTGGCCCTGGAACTCAGTGAGGAAGTGCACACCTATAATGCCAGCACTAGGGAGGTTGAGACAGGGGGATCACTATGAGTTTGAGATCAGCCTGGAAGCTACAAAAGTGAGCACAAGGCCAGCCCAAATTGCATAGTGAGACTGTCTCAAAAAAAATCAACCTGAAGAAAACAAAGTCTCAATTTAATTTGGAATATTAGAGGGTCTCACATGCTCAACCTCTTTCTTGTTCTGGGTTCAATCAGAAAATAAAAATTTAAGATATTTGTCAGAAAGTTTGGTATGAAGTAAGCTATGGTGGAAGTAAAAATCTGTATTATATCCTAGGGATGAGGACCCATACTCAAGGACACATTTATAAAGGGGCCCCAATCCTTAGCACAAAGGTTCAGACCTTGTTGAGGGTATAGTTGCACCATACTGATGGCAGGGAAGGTTGCTAAGTTACCTAAGGCAACATGTTCTGTGATCACTGAACAAACAGAAAGCCACTCTGCATGACTGGTGGCATGTAGTCAGGATAAAGGCAGTGTCAGGCAGTATATGGAGAATGTATACGCAGAAGGGTTTGAATTCACAGTGGTAATCTCCAGGGCACAAGCAGAGCAATAGCCAATGACCAGGACTGAGGTCAAGCAGAGGGAGTAATAGTAATTGTGTGGCAGGAGGCCTGGACATTAGGAAGGCACCAAATAACAACCGAGGAAAGGCAAAGTAGGAATTAATGCTGTCACTGCAGGACAGGGACCATGAAAATATGATGTCCTTATTGAAAAAGCAGTATGAAACTGGCCATCAGGTCCGCATGGTGCTGTGAGGGCGTCTGGATCCAAATGCTGGGTTGACAGCCAAGGAAGGCATATCATGATGTATGTTTATATCTGCATTGCTAACCAGTTACAAAGCAGAAATATGAAGGTCCCTTTCACTTGTAACTAAGATGTCCTCTACTAAGGAAGTTTCAACATGTTCACTGTAAGGAAAAACGTCTTAAAGATATTCTGTCCATCCTCATTGTGAATCCATCAAAGGGGAAATTTAAAACTGAGGGGCAATGCACTGATAACTGGCATACGCTACTCCCTTTGCTGCTACTCAGCTTTCATATGTAGCTCTGTATACATCTCATTTGCAGCTAAACTACCCTACATTTCTACCTAACTATATATACCAAATCTTCTAGGTTAAATTCTTTCCCAGTATGAAATGATTCATATATATATATATATATATATATATATATATATATATATATATATATATATATATACAGGCCTGACTTGAAGTGATTGTCCTGTTTCTGGCTTCCAAGCACTGGGATTACAGGTGCACACCACCATGCCCAGTCTCATTCACCATCTCAGCGCTACCTGGGGATGGGGCCAGCATGGCAGGCTGGGGATTGAACCTCAGATCCCTACAACTGTCTAAGCAAGCACTTTAATACACTAAGCTATCTGGCCTACCACAGATTTCTAAGTCTTTGCAATCATTATGGCTTATTAAGTAATCTTTGAATTTAGTCAGGCTTACATTGAATATGCTATTACTTAACAATTAAAATTACCTTCCAATAAAGTTGTAAAACTAAAAATGGGAACCTGGATGCACATCTCTGAAAAAACAAAAAAAGAGCTATAAAGGACCATTTTGTAGTGAAACAAAATATATGTATATACAAAATAGGCTATACAGCTTTTAGTTCAATAAGAAAGGTTTGTACTAATATTGTTTAGACAAGATATGTCTGGATCTTGTCCTCTGAATAAACCACTACAAAGACAAAAACATTCAACGTATTAATTATTGTTAACTGTTCTACTAACCTGTTTTTAGTGCTATTTTTCTCATTAAAATGAATTTTAAAAATGGGAACCTGGGTAGTGATAGAAAAAACAGAAATATACAAAGCTAGTAGAGCCTTATTTATTGGCATCGAAGTCTAAATTCTTCAGCTATGAATTATTTTTCCTCAACCTTCAGTAAAAATCCTTAGCTTTCAGTTCCTACCTGGTACAGTAACCCTAACTTTGGTTCCTCATCAATCTGAGACATGAATCACTCTGTTTTACTTGTGGTTGTAGTGGCAATTTTCCATTAATATCCATCAGGCATAAGTAATTGGCAGAATGCCACAACCCAAGCTTCAGAAACTGTAAGTATGTTATATCACAGGACAAGTGTGAAATAAGGTTGCTAACCTTAAAACAGGGTGATATCTTGGACTACCTGTGTGGGTCAGGTCTAATCACACTGTTTATTAAAAGCAGGAGAGCGTCTTGAAGTTAAAAACAATACACAGATTTTGTGTGGAGAGAATCTAAGAGGATGGCAACCTTGTTAACATTTTGGTTTTAGCTTGGTGATACCCAATTTGGACACAAGATAACAGACTTGTGTTGTTTTAAGCTATCAGATTTATACTAAATTTGTCATAGAAGCAACAGAAAGCAAATATACTGTGTATCACACTTTTTATCTGCATGAATTACTTGGAATTCTGATTCACAATTTAAATAACCGATTTACATCTGCAATACATAATGACCAAGGAGTCACTTATGAATGTTATGTCTTTTATTTAACAGAACGTAACATATATGCAGTATACATCCACTTCATGTTTTTCAACATTTCTGTTCACAGAGAAGTGATGGATTCCACCCAAGATCTTCTGTCATGGATACCTTATTATCAACATTTTTCAATCTGCCCTGCATTTGGAAGTGTTGCACGGTTACGACCACCTCTAGGATGTAAACTGCACTCTAAAAAATCTCTATAGAAAACTCTGTCTTTACATGTCTTTCAAAATAACTTCTACTGGGCCCAGGGAGATAGCTCAGTAAGGTACTTGCCTGGTATCACAAAAAAAAAAAAAAAAAAAAAAAATCAAATAACTTCTTCTAAAACCCTTATTCTAAGGCATATGTAACTGAATTCAGAATTAACTATCCTAAGAAGGTCAAAAGCTTGACATTCAAGGGCTGGCAAAATAGCTCGGTGGATTAAAGCACCTGCTTAGGCAGATACAGGGGCCAGGAGTTCGATCCCCTGGCCTGGCGTGCCAGCCCCGGGGTGCACTGAGATCGCAAATAAGACTGGGCATGGTGGCATGCACCTATAATCCCAACTCTTGGAAGACTGTAAACAGGAGGATCACTACGAGTCTGATCAATGCAGTGAGAACCTATACACCCTATACATCCTTTCCTAAAATACAAAAACTAAAAAAAAAAAAAAAAAAAAAAAAAAAAAAAAAAAAAAAAAAAAAAAAAAAAAAAAAAAAAAAAAAAAAAAAAAAAAAAAAAAAAAAAAAAAAAAAAAAAAAAAAAAAAAAAAAAAAAAAAAAAAAAAAATTAAAAAGCTTGAAGTTCAGAAGTAAAACTGTTATTCCCGTCCTCTAAATGCAAATCTCTTATTTTTCAGCTGATAAAGTTCTTCAGAGTGGAAGCATTTCACTACTGTGTCTATAACTTCTAGGAGGCAAAGAGAAATAAGAGACTCACTAATGTCTCACCAATCTTCAGGTTCCATGCGTATCTCCCTCTAACAATGTGTTCTAAACAATAAAAGCCCCAAGCTGTAAAATTGGGTTTTTCACTTAGGAGAGCATTATCTTCTTTCCCACACTAATGAATTCTAATTTACCTCTTTAAAGATCCCTAGGATTAAGAACATCATCAATAAATTCTTGGATTAATATAGCTGTACTAATACCATATTCAGAGGGAAACTTGTGTTCATAAAGTAGCAATAAAATCCAATTCCCTCCATGTAATGTATGAAAGCACAGTAAAGTCATTTTCCCAATGAAGATGCAAGACACTACAGATACAGTACCTCAAAGGAAGAAAGCATTACAGAGATAGTACATGCTTGATATCAGAATTATTATACTCCTGGATTACACAGAGTGCTTACAGAATGTATCCTGAAAGCCATGTGGCTTTCTTCACAAACAGGTAGTTTCCATAAAGTCTGTCACATTATATCAAAACAGTAACAAATAAAACTTTCAAATCTTAAAAGTCCACTTTTAAGCACACATTGTTTACTAACTACCATGCCATATGGCACAAAGGTGTAAAAGATATCTAAAATTAGCTTTGTAAAGTTGAATACTGAAGATTGTCCTAGGTTTTATAGGTAAGCCCAGGTAAACAAAGTTTCTTTTAGCCAATATGAGCATCCTGGAATAGTACAAAATGGTGAAATAAGTTCTTATCAGCAAAAACCAACAGCTTGCTATCACACACAGAGGAAAAGTCAGCAAATCAACTTCTCTCCCTTTAAGATTCACATCTGAAAACAGATACCCTCAATTTAAACACTGAGGAAGAGAAGGGAGGGGTTCAGCAGGCAATATGAAGATATTGTGGCTTTTAGTGTCATTTAAGCAACAAGAACATTCAAAAGTTATTGGCCTCCTTTAACATTTTTTGGCCAGGATCCCAGTAACTATTATTTTTCTACCAAAGCACTGGGTATAATCAGTAGAATTAAGATTTTTCTGCATTTCTTTCCTAGTAAGTTCACAAGGAAAAAGTATATACAAAAATGAGCCCTAAAAATGCAGTCAAAATCTTTTATAAAGCAAGAAAATTGAATGTATAACAAAATAACCAAGATGCTCTACAAACTATGGCAGTGCTTATACTTCTGTTGCTCTCTTCCATGAGTTTTTGGATCAGTAGTTCTGCAGGGGAACTCAAAATGCTGCATTTCAAATTAAGAGCCCTATATTCATGATACTGATCATGGACATACTTTTGAAAACACTGCAATAGAACATGAAAAGCATATCTGCCTTGGAGGCTGAAAGAATGTTCCTCAGAACCGTGGGGTTGAAATTTGCATCAGGTTTTTAATGGTAATTTTTTCCCTGAGAGTGTTTGTTTGAACTCTGCTCTTAGAATAATTTCTAGTTCTATATATTTTGGAGTTCTCTTTCCCTGGAGTAAGTGGTAATGAGTGAGGCAACCTAAGAGATCTAATCATGAAGGTGTCCATCCTTCCTATGAAGTCTTTTTTGCCTTGGTGCTGCAAGACTGAAACTTAGACTGAGGCTTGGACTGAGATTTGGCCTTGGCCTTGGCCTTGGCCTTGGGCTTGGGCTTGGGCTGGGATTCAAACTCAGGCTCTGGCCTGGGCTCAGGCTGTGGCTCAGGCTGAGACTGGGACTGGGTTGTCTTTTCCCTTAGCAGCAGCTCTTCAAATATCTCATTATGCATGTAAAAGAAGATGTATCCTGTACAAATCCTAGACTTCTGCAACAGGGACTCCGAAATACTTGATACCAGTAGATCATTGTAAGTGAACCAGGCCTGCTTCGTAAAGTCATATGCATCAGTGACATAGTGTCCTGAATTGGGACTTCTTCCAATATGGTTGATAATACCAATGAGCCTGTAAGTGTAACGATTTTTCTTATCAGTCTTTTCTTCTGGTTCCTGGGCTTTTGATTCCATCTTATTACCAGAACTGCCTTTCTTTCCAGGGTTAGCCGCTTGCAGATTGACTTGTGCAATGTCTATAAGTCTCACTGTGCACTCTTTGATTTCTGGTTTTGAAAGGGTCTGCTTAGGGGTATGTTTATGGATTCCTACCCCATCATATTTCTCACTTTGTTCAGCCATTTTCTGGGATCTTTCTTTAAGTCTGGTTTTTTTATCTTGGGAAAAGTCTTTAGTGACCTCATGGGCAGCATCACATTCTGACTCTTTAGATGTACTGGTTTTTCTACACTTCCTTACTTTTGGATTTGCAGGCACTTCTGTAACACAGGTGTCTTGCTTGCTAAAGAGCCCATCCAAGTATCTGTGGAACACAGGAAGGGAAGTGGCTTCCGCATGCAACACTGAGCTGGATGATTGCTCTTCTCCAGAAAGTGCTGTAGCTCCTTCACATACTGATTCTGACCCTCTTGTATCCAGTTTACAAGCTTTTCCCATGTCCTTCTGTTGTTGTACTCTTTTTCTCTCTGTACGTGAACTCTGGGATGTCTGTGAATCAGGCTCTTTGACAAATGCAACATGTCTTGTTCTGGTATTCCTGGAATTTTCTGATCCTACTAAAGATATTGAGTGAAGGAGTTTAAGACCTAAAGTTTGAAAAACTTTTAGTAACTGTGGATCTCTAATGTGTGCATTACTGCTAAGAGGAACAGGTGGCTTGGTGCCCTCAGTGCAATGAGCAGACAAATCTAAATATTTGCAAACAGTGACTTCCCGATCATCCTTCCTTACTGACCAAACTGTAGTAAAGCAATAGCGTTTCAGGTGAATAATAAGAACCCTAGGTATCCTACAGAACTTGTGCATTACTTCAGCATTCTTCTTCTCACACTTCTCGCACTTATACTCAAGCAGTGCTTCTTTTGCAAGGAACTGATCCAAAACAGACTGAACAGACAAAGGACCTGTTTTCTTTCCTTGTGGAAGGTTGAGGGAGAGATAATTATCTGGTTCTGTCTTGTGAACAACCTTACCACAAATCATACAAAAAATAGAGTGTAGCAACTCACATTCAAAATTAGATGTGACAGCACAAAGAGCCCTTTTGTCATCAGAATCACCAGCAAAATCTTGCTGTGATGAACTTTCTTTCTCAGATTGATTGCAAACTAAAACTGTTTTTGGTAAGTTCTCCAGCTGCTCTAAGCAAAAGCCTAAAAATTCATGTGCATCATTCTGTGTTTCCATAGTAAACATCTCTGCAACTAGTGAAATGGATCTTCTAATGGTCACTAGTAACAATGCCTTTGTTTGCTTGTTAAAAATGTCTTTCATCATAAGCAGGAGTACCACACACACACAAAAAATATTACGGGCAATTCTTCCCCATGGGAAACCCTGATTGAGTACATCATTAACAAACAATGGAATTGAACACAGGGACTGTAAAACTGCATTAATGTAACAGGTGTTTCCCAAATTGGGGAGACCTTGCCATAGTGTCTGTGACTTTTGTTTATGGGGTACCTTGAGTGCTCGGCTACCCACACTATTTAGTGCCTGAAGAAGCTGTTGAATTGCATTCTCAGTGAGATGTTGGAGATCAGTATGTTCTCGGTGACAATCACCTGAAGAGTTGGCCTCTACTACAGATGCCACTTTCTTACTGTTCTTTAACACTCTTGTCTTTGATAGTTTCTTCCAATTGGAGCTTTTATACTTCAAGGGATTTGCAGTGGTTGTTTTTCTAATACTACTCTTCTTTATAGGCAATTTCTTCCTTTCTCTCATCTCTGAATCAGAAGATTGCATTTCCTTGCTAGGTTGAGTTTCTGATGTCGATGATTTGGATGAAAGTAAAGGTATATTCTGATGAACAGAAGTCCAAGTTTCTTTGCCTATCCCTGAGCATTCCTCATCTGATCTACTACAAATGTTGGGCAGTGAAGTTTCTCTGGGATGTGTTGCTATGCTGGTATACACAACCTTTCCCTTCTCTGTGCTCATGTGTGGCTCACGACCATCTTGAGAGGCCCTGTCCAGGAATGCCTTCAACTCTTTAGCATCTTTGGAAGCCATTTTTTCAATAAATAAGAAATTACTATTTTGGAAAGTCAATTGTATGTGACTGAGGTTTTTGCCATAGGGTGTAAGGGCTACATTTTTAATATTATTATTTAGGTAAAAAGTTTTAAATTTTCCAGTCTTCAAATACATCAGCAGTTTAAAGTTCTTTCTTCCTTCCACTGTTTCTAGGAATACTTCCTGCATGTCAGACATACCTGACTTCTTGTTCCACATGTGGACATAACTATGTACCATTATGCCACTCATACTTTCTTGAAGTTTTGTTTCAAAATTCACCTAAAACAACACCAAAGAAATGGTTTAGTTCTCTATATAGAATCATAATATTGATTTTATTTATTTATTTTGGCAGAACCGGGGATTGAACTCAGGCCTTTGTGCTTGCCAGGGAAGCACTTCTTGTACTGAGCCATCTCCCCGGTCCCATAATATTAATTTTAAAATCTAAAAATCTCTTCAAATTCTGAACATCTAGTCCTTTATAGACTAAGCCATTGCCTTTTATATCCATCCATGATTGTACAAATGCAGTGTGTTGATACACAAGGCAAAACAACTATGGAAAGAAGAAATCAAGAAAAGTTCTTTATACTCATAGGAAAATGCTTGGAAAAAACTCAAACTCTATTCCTACACATTAAATTTCCTCTCTACCACAATATTTAATTCCTTTCTGGGTAAGCCTTCATTAAACAGAAGGCTTTCAATACATTGCTGAAGAGCAGATACTAACAGTCTCTCAAATATTTAAAAACAATGTGACCTACCTATCACAGAATGACCTCAGAGGGAACCATAGTAAATGGGTAAGAAAGTAGAAGCTCTCTATAGATCTAATTGAACAACAGATGAACATTCCTCCTATGTCTGTCTAGAGGATTTTTATACGTGGGCTACTCAAAGTAAATCTATCTACTTCCTTTCAAATCCAATTATGTTGACTTTATTTCACTTGGCACCAAGTAATCTCCATGCAGTTTTATCCCTCAATGACAAAAGCTTAGGAAAACAACTTCTTGCCATTCAAAAAACAGGCTAGAAAGTTTTCTGAAATCGGCTCTAGCCACTTGGTCCACTTAGCTTTAATCAGCTCTCTGAACTCAAAACCAGAGGTGAGATTTGATGTCCAGCTTAGGAGTGGAACATGTGCTTAGCACATGCGAGGCAAAAGGTTCAATCTCCTGCACCAAAACAAAAGAAAATTTACACAAAAGCCTTGGTCAGGATGATTGGTTCTACCTAATCACTGAAAATTACAAGTTTCTGCATAATTCAGGCCAGTCCAAGTTAATGAAAGCAGCATCACAAATGCTTGTATCAGAAACTGTATGGTTGTGTTTCATCCTACTTAAATATTCTTGCTGAATCTTGTCTATGCTATTTTTTGATCAGCAAATTCTGCCTTTAAGGGTAATAAAAAAATTAGTGCTTGATCCATGTTCAAATGATCAAAAAGTCAACATTGGTAGAGTAAAATTATACAAATCTATCAACCTCTGTTCAGTGCACTAGGGATTCGACCCAACCAATAGAAAAGTGTACATGCATCCAAGTGAGGGAACACAGATTTATCACAGAAGAAATGGGGACATAAAAATATTCAAGAACAGTAGCAAATTAAAGTTTTCTGGATTATACTTCACTATTCTACTATACATGCAAATAAAGATCCAAACTGTTTCCTCTCCACAAAAGCAAGGTCTTAGTTATTCTTTTCAATGGTTTTAACTCCTTGAGAGAATCTATATTAATAAAAATTTTAATCTCAGCTCATCTACATTTATCAAAATTGCTGACTTTTATTGTTCGTGATAGTGAAATAGTAAGATTCTTCTGGTATTTCCTCTACCTTCAAAACACAGTTAAGACACGTGTTTAGAAATAACAACTACATCCCATCATTACTTCCTCAGAGTCTGACCTACTTACATTTCATTCCAGAATAAAGGAGACTTGTTTGAGCCCACCAAGCATGCAAACTGATGATTAAGAAACATTTTTGATGATGTGCAGCTGAGCACATCTTCTAACCACTGCATCTGACTACTGTCCAATTCCCTAGCATTCTTGAACTTAAATCCCCTTCTTGATTCTGCCTAGTCTCTGTAGTCTTTTGAAGTATCCCTTAACTAGTTACTTAAGACTACTGAAGAGCCACTGTGTGACAGCCGTATAGAGGCTCAGTCCACTTCAGGATAGTAATACTCCTGTAATTCCCTTTCCACCCCCAAATTGGACTTAAACATATAGATGACAATTATATTGAAAGATTATGAGAGGCAACATGGTTTTCTCTTATTTTTCCTAAATACTCAATAAATCAGGTTTGATTACAAGTATAACAGCTGCTGATCTGCAAACATATGCACTCTCAAAACTACCTCTATCACATTTGGAGCACATCCTACACTATCAAGAAGCTGGCCATATAGGGCTAAATCTCCCAGGTGACATTCCTGCATTATTATTTATTTAGTCTACCTGGTGAAGTCACTAAGATATTTGTTGCTGAGTACCTGCTTTATTGTATACTGTAATTTGCTGAGTATCTACTCAATCATCTCTCTTAGGGACCCAAGAAGTATGAATATTCATTGTACCTAAATGATTTAGCCTCTAAAATCATTATTGTGTCACAAGAGGGATTTCTTTCCACTTTAGACAAAGGATACAGGAAAATATCCTCTCAGTATTATTTTCTAAGGCTTAAAACATGGAAGGTAGTAGTATTTGGTAAAAGAGAAATTTGTAGTGAGATTTCGTGGTCATTGCCTCAACTCCCCCAAATGCCTGGTTTAGTCTTATTCCTTAATCTTTTACTTATTTTGTTCAGGGTCTCACTATGTAGCTCAGACTCATAATGATCCTCCTGCATCAGCCTCCCCAGCACAGGGATTACAGGCATGTGCCACCACACCCAGTTTGGTGGCTGGCACAGAATTCCCAGGGTTCTGGGGCTTACACAGCATGCAGTATCAGGGATGAAACCCATGTTCTTGCGCTTATCAGGCAGAAGCTTAGACCACCGAGCTATCTTCCCATCCTAGTCTCATTCTTTAAAAAGAAAGGTGTCTAAACCAGACCTATATGGGTAAATATCATATTGTCTCCCTAGTGTAAGAACTCAAAAAATGAAAAACTGAAAGATGGAACAGACACAGTTAAATAGAAATAAACATACTTTAATGATTTAACAGCAAAGAGAGAAAGGGGAAAGTTAGGAAATAAGGCAGAGGCAAAACCATACATGTATATATACCACATGGATAAGGCAATAGTCTTAATTTCCATCAGGTTTTTGAAAATAGCAGTTAGTGGGTGGTGATATCTGTGAATGAAGCAACTACGCTGAGGACAGCAATGTGTAATACTAAAATCATGCTTGAAATACCTTTCATCTTGGTCTTCAAAATGTGTACCATTTCTAATGTCATATCAATCATTATTATAAAAAGTAAATTTAAATGAATAAAAAAAGAAAAATGCCTTTGCAGAGAATGCAGGTAAGCAACAAAAACCCAAATCCCAGGTTATTAATTTCAACCTTCTATACCATGCATTCATATCTTCTACTCGTCATGCTTTCATTATCTCAAGTGTGAGTAAAACTTGAAGACAAATGACCTTTCAAATTTGAGTATCCACTTCTCAGTTCCAAAACATTCATTTCAAAAGAGTAATAAAAGGAAGAAAAATAGATGATAAACTGTTTTATTTCAAGTATTTTGGTTAAATAGATGATGTCTTAAGACAAATAACCTGGACTGCTGGACTATGTTGGACTGTTTCACTGACTTCATGCACCTATAGTATTTAGATGCCAATGGAATATCCATCTCTGACAAGACTAAACAAAAAAGAGGCTACAAAGGAAGGACCATTTTGTATTTGTATATACAGAATAGGTAGGATAGATATACAGCAACTTTCGCTTAACTGAATGAGAAGATTTGTACTAATAGTGTTTGGACAGCATATCCTGTCTGCTTCTTGTATTATGGATAACCACTAAGAAGATAACAATGTACAATGTATTAATTAAAATAAATTTAAAAAATAAATATGTAAATGAAGACAATCATTTGTTTTGAATACTTTACAATGAGCTATAGTCTGAATGCAGATGAATAAAGTCTAGAATGTTCTTAGGCTCAATGCCAATGGAAAAATAATAGTATGTCAGTTCTCCATTAACATGTAAGTATTGTACATATTCATTTCACAGAATAAGTAAAAGTCAATGTACAGAAGATAGTATGGTAAAGATAACTTTTAATTATCTTATTTCACAACTTCTAGAAGTCATTTATGGTAAGAAAATAAAAGAAATAGTATGTAGTAAGAATTCCTGCTTGGAAATAAAATGGATGGTACTGGAGATCATCATATTAAATGAACTAAGCTTCAAAGACAAGCATCATATGCTTTCCCAAATATGTGGAATCTGAAAGAAATGACATGAAAGTAGAAGAGAGATTCTTGTTAGGGAAAATAAGAGATTAAGAGGATTGTAAAACAGAGTAAGAGGGAAGGATCTCCACAAGGTGGTATACTAGGCCATGCACCCACACGGAACAGAGTGCCAGGTAACCACCATAACGGTTTATAGTAACTTCTATCCCTCTCCAATAATCCCAGCCAAGAGTCTTGAAAAAAAAAAAAAAGCATCTCTAACTCACATTGTATGCATGTTACTAATCTTTGGGCAGGTTAATTACACTGTGCGTCCCATTGAGTGAACTGAAAAGTGGTCATCAAAGATGCCTTTCATGGATTCATCCTATTAGACTGTGATTCTAGGTACAGTATACTTACTTAGTAAGCACATTGATCTTCGCAAATAACAACACCGCGCATCCAGCAGTTCTGTATGGATGGTGTATACCATACCATATCTTAGCTATTGTCACACACAAAAAAGATGTAAGTATGGATGTGAGGTTTGGTAAATGCCTTCTCAAAAGCCAAAAGGCATGTATTCACTAAATACTTATGCACTGAATACCTGAGAGCACTGTATATCAAGCTGTCAGTACAAATTTAAAAAAAAAACAAACAAACAAAAACAAAATCTAGGCCATTGTAAGTTTCATTCTAGTAGGGAAATAAGAATTACAGTATCTAAAATAGCATATATAGTACATGATATCAAGAAAACTACTAAGAATAAAATAGTTGGAGCAGCATGTGCCAGAGTGATGGGTATGTCTTAATAATAATAGTAGTAGTAGTAGTAGTAGTAATATACAAGACCTTGAATGAAGCATCAAAAGTTAGGTGTAAGGTGCTCCAGGCAGGAGTAAACAAAAGGACCTTCAGGTAGGAATGTGTTTCACATGTTAGAAACAGGATCAATCTGACAGTCTAAGCAACAAACTTATTGATAACTATATGTAATACAGCAACCATTGTCAATTTCCTGTTCTTGTTTTACAACTCAGTACCACTTTTATTATCTTATGGTGCTTTGTTTTTGTCTACTTGCTGTTGTTTAATGAATTTGGTACAGGGTCTCATTACACAGCTCAGGCTCATAGTGATCCTCCTGTTTTCAACCTTCCCAGTGCTAGGACTACAGGCATGTGCCACCACTCCCAGACTCAGTCACAGGCTCAGCACACCTAGGGGTGGGGCTAGTGTATCATGTGGTATAGGGAATCAAACCCCAGACCCTATACTTGCCTAAGCAGTTGCTTAGTTTGCTGAGCTATCTTTCCCGCCCTGTTTTTGTTTCTTTACTCATTAAAATAAAAAAAAATCAAAAAAGAAACATGAATCAGGCCAGTGTGGCTGAAGAACAGTCAAGATATTTTAAAACAAAGAAGGTAAAAAAGTTTTGTAAAAGAGCCAGAGAGTGAATTGACGTTGGCATGGCATCAAGTACCAAGGGTGAGTTAGGCTCCTGATCATAAATTCATGGTGAGACCAATCAGCACATTTTGTTTTTCTCCAGCTGCATTCGGCTGCCCAGTTGCCATGGTGCAGGTGTGTTATAGGCAAGTCTTAAATTTAACTTGCTAAAGGTTTTGCCATTTGTAAATAGCCAAGTATGAAGAAACTAGGAGCTGGAGGGATAAGAAAGGGCATAATTATAAGCAAGCAGCTGAAAAGGCTAAAATACGGATTGAGGACAGAAAGACATTAAAAAAAAACTTCATGAAATATTTAGGGGGTGGGGTAGAAGCATCAGGGGACCAGGAACCCAGTTCTCATTTCAGTCACTATAATTCTGCCCCCTGCTTCTAAGCAGCTGTCAACTGCTTGCAGACTTCCTTCTTCTATTCTTCTCCCATCTTCCATTCTAGTTTTCTATTCATTCTTACCCTAGCTCCCAAGGTGGAAGTAAATAATAGAAATACATGTGGGGAGGGGAGATGAATTTAGGGGTGCTTGGACCAAGTAAGAGACAGGCATGATCAGATGCAGTGGGTGAGGAGGTGGAGCAGGCGGAAGAGGAGAGGAAATCATCCCCTCCCCTTTTCTCACCCTCCCAAGTGTGGGTTAAAGGTCAACACATCAAGAGGCACAGTGCCTCTAGAGCATTAGCAATTAAATCCTGTCATTATGTTTGGTCCCAGCTTCAGTGTGCATGGCTTTTCAAAATGATTGGATCAGGGCAGACTCTCCTTTCTCTTTCTTTGGTTTAAAGGTGCATTTCTGCACTCAGTAAACGTCCGAGTCATTGTATAGCACAGAAATGCCATTATTTTGCCTTTTGACATACACTGCACATAAATCTCTCCATAGGAGGCCCTGACCAAAATGGGAAGAATTCTCTAGACTAGCAAATTGTTCTCATGAACTATTCAAGCTTTGAGCCCTTTCTAAAAGACAGACTTGGCACAGCATTTTTAAAAATTCGTTTTAAAATGATTGCACTAGTGCTATTAATGAGACAGAGCCGATTAAGACAACAGAATGGATACTTTTTCTGAAGTTAAATATGATTTAATTAAGTATTCTATCATGAGAAAATGTGTACTTACTAAACTGAAATAGTGATAAATACAGCTTTCTCAGAATTCCTTTTCTCTTATAGCAAGCCTTCTTAGTATATGCAGTACTTTGTGCTAACTATTGTATTCATTTGTTTCATTTACTAACCATAGTATTTACTGGTATCTGGTAAACTATGAACATTATGGACCAGACACAAACAAGAATCAGTAAAATATTCTTAAAGCTGAACAGGTTATAAGGAAAACATAAACAGCATTAGTATAAAGGGAAATACATTTAGAAAAGTAAACCAGTTAGTGCTATTGAGAGTCCACATGTTTTTTGCAATCTCAGCTTCCTGCAGTGTTTCCTCTCTGCCTGGAATTCCTTAAGAGTTCGCCAACATTTGTCTAATTTCTAACCTTTAAGACCCTATCCTGGTCTCACTTCATTTAGACAAGTGCAAAGTCTGATTTTTCCTGCCTCAGAATTCAGAAAGCATTTGCTTTTTCTAAGCCTGTCACTTTATCCCTGTTTCCTTTGCACTCTTACACCATATAACCCAACCACAATGTTAATAGATGTCAGAGCAGTATGTGCAGAGTTAAATCTTCCTTTACCTAAGGAAAATAAAATGGGATAGCCAGGAATCTTTGAAGAGTGATGAACAACAAATTTATATTTTTCTAAAGAAAACAATATCCAGAATTCTGATAAAAGGGCTAGAAAGTCAGGAAGGAGTGACATTAATGGGCTGACACTGTTTCTGGAACATCAAGCTAACTATTACATATTGGTCAGGTTAAATAAGAAAGAAGTCTAAACAGTTGAAGATCAATATATGTAATCACATTTAAAATGTATATGAACATCAATGAAGCATTTTTTCTATTAAAGTTTTTGTCCTATAAATATAAAATTGCAAGCCTGCGAACATTTATTTAACAATCAAATCTTATGTAATTTTTAAAAGACCTATGAGACTTACAAGTTATCTATCATATGGCAAAGGTCCAAAACAAGTAACAAGAATCATATCAAGAATGACTACACATGTGGCCTGGGGAGATAGCTCAGTGGCATAAGTGACTGCCACTTTGATCCTGAACTACAATGTGAAAAATATACTCATTGAAGATTATTAGAAGGAAGTTCAATAACAGGAAGCACTATGCGCTTTCTCCCACCCACATGTTCATAAGTGTGTTGTATGTTTTGGGGAGGGAGCTTCTAGAAAGATATGAGTCTGCATCTCATATCCCAGATGGATTCCTACTGACCAGGCCAAGTGTGTAAGCCAAACTCATGAAGAAGAGTGTGTGAGCCATGGGAAAAAAAGAGATGTTTACTCTGGAGTTGGAGGAGCAAGGAAATCAGTGCTTCACTGATAATGACCAAAGCTGCCCCTACAACAGGACAAAAGGAGGCGATGTAAAAGTAAATTTTATACTGTATATTTAGAGATGAAGTAACATTAGACTATATACTGAGTTGAAAATAAATAGGCTATAAACTCATAAAGCGCCCCCCCAAAGAAAAGCTGGGAATGGTGGTACATGCCTGCAACTAATTCCATGAGTCTGGAGGCTCAGGAAGAATCACTGTGAGTTCAACACCATCCTCAACTGGCCTTTTTGAGACTCTGCCTTAAAAAAAAGAGCACAGCAAACAAAAATTCACTCTAAAGTCAGTCTCTTCTATGAAGATGCTCTTTGGATATACTGAAGAATAAAATATTCCAAAAGCTGGACAACCCAAGCTTATCAGAAAATAGTGCTGGATATTGGTCCCTGGGAAACAATCTCCAAATTTAGTGATATGCTCCATGGATAACCAGTTTCTAAAGCCTATTTTGAATGCAAACTTTTGGAGAATGAGGAACCTCAAACGTACAGGATGCTAGATGAAAATGTTTTCCCCAAGGGCCTGGGAGATGGCTCAGTAGAATAAGCACTTCCCCAGTACTGCCAAAAAAAGTTTTCCCCATTTTATTTATCTATACAAAATTAATTTAATCAACTCTTTTTCTTGTGTCAGGAATCTAGCCTGAGAATCAACTTGGATTTCTTAGGATTTTCCACTCATTTATTTTCCTCCTTTTGTCTTGTTCATGGCACCTTGCAATTTTGCAGATCATTTGGACAAATGTCTCCAATAATGTATTAGCAGATAAACAGTAAAAACAAACTACAGCAAAAGAGAAAACAATTCTGCCATAAGGTGGAGATTTACAGCAAAACAGAAAGCATAAAAAGGATAACAGAGTTGGGAACAGAACAAGAGATGGCCTTTGTTCTGATCCCTTCAGAGGTCTAGAGTACTTAAATGAATCTAAAGAACCTACCTAGTGTGCTGAGTAGTCAGTTAGGTATCAAAAAACTAACTCAGACAGTAAGAGCTTACATGTTTCTGTAGAAGGGACTGACAGGAGTGGTTGGGGCAATTATGAAAGTAATCAGGCTGAAAAAGGCATCATCTGAAGGAAGATGAGGAATCTGAGAAAATATTAGTTTAGAAAAATTATAGGCACTACAATAATACAGGAACAAAACAAAAAGTAAGATTGTACAAAGCTTAACATGTGTGTTTTTAAAAGTCTGCTATAAATCAACAAAACTGAGCTGCCACTGCTAGAAGATTCCCTGGGCTACTAGCGCTCAAAGGACATAGCTCCTCTTTTCCCACTGTAAGAGCAGGCTTACCTAAGTACAACTTTTGTGCCAGTGTAACCATCAACACCACATTTGTTTTGTTTGTTTGTATTTTAGGAAAGTGTCTACAGAGTGTTCAGGGTCTCATTACTAGATCGAACTTGTAGTAATGTAATTGTTTACAGGTTCCCAAGAGCTGGGATTACAGCCATGCACCACCACCAATCTCAAATGCTGTCCCAGCGCACCCCCACAGTGGGGCCGACACGACAGGCCCCAGGATCAAACCCTAGGCTCCCGTGCCTGTTAACAGGTGCTTTAATCCACTGAGCTATTTGGCTGGCCATCTCAACCACATTTGTATCTGACACTCCATTAAAACATTCTCTACTTAGTAGCATTTCAGGGTATTAACCTGTCCTGTACTCTCTCATCCTCAGTTCCTGTCTCTTTTGGAGACAGCATCTTTTCTTTCAGCCTTGATACCTAACCAATGTGCTCTGCCACACCACATAGGTAAGAGGTGGGCTCACTGCTTGCCAAACTTCAAAGTGAGACTTACAAACCAGGACTACTCGCCATAAAATAATGCTACTCTGAGGGCTGGGGAGATAGCTCAGTGGAATACGTGCTTGCCTGGTAGGCCCAAGGTCTTGAATTTGATCTCTGGTACGACAAAAAAAATGCCACCTCTGGGCCAGACAAACAGCCAGTGGCATAAGCGTCTCCTTGGCAAGCACAAGGTCTTGAGTTCAATCCCTGGTACAAAAAGAAATGTTACTTTAAGTCCTACAAACAGATGGTGAAATACTGATAAATTTTAACTTTACATTTGTGCCCAAAACATCACTGCTGTATCTTTGAAAAGTAATTCCTGGTTAAATGACATTATTTATGTCCAGCCATCCATCTACTATTCTCATAATTTTTCTTGAAATTATTATGTTGGAAATTCCAAGGAAGGAAAATAAAAATAAAAACATAAGCATATAATCTATCACAATCAGACTTACTTCTTGTCATGGACTATTAATTACATCAATCATTGTTGGGTCAAAGTCTTTCTGGGAACATCCATCATGACCACTGGTATAATTTTGGAAAGTGAAAGGTCTTATTCCAATTACTGAGTTTTGGGTAAGCTCATTTTTCAACTAGCAGAGCATAATAGAGATCTGACTAGAATGTTGTGGTATGGTCTTACTAAGATGCTCTGTTACTTAACTTTATAGGCATGCCCTTGCCTCCAGAAAGCCTGGGGGAGATAATTTTAGGATACTGATAGAACAGATTTCATAGCTCTGGATCAACCTGGGATGTTTTTTACCTGACACGACACAAGGGGGAGCTGCAGCATTTTCCTTTCTAAAATAAAGAGGGGAGCAAATCTTCAGTACATCTTCAGCTTAGTTAAGGATAAATATAACATAGGGCTAGTGAAGCAATACTAAGATAATTTTACATAGGCATGACTTGAAAAAGTAACCTGAAAATGAGCTAAGTAACAAAAGTATTGGAAAAGAGTTCCTCGAAAGACCAACCTGTCTTATCTAAAGGATCAAGTCCCAGAACAGGAAAAGTAAAATTTGCCTTCATTTGTTGATTTTTAAAAACTTGTTCTGAAATATTCATATTGAATTCTCAAACCCTAAATCATACCTTTAAAGCCTCAAATGAGTCTCATTAATTTCCTTACATAAATTATACCTCATTTCTGTTTGCTACATCGCTTCCTACTTTGCTACCATTTAAAAAGTGGGGGGGAGGGAGTGAGGGAACAGAGAGACAGACAAAGAAAGGACAAGGGGATGAAGAATAAAAGAAAAAGAGGGAAAGCAGAAACAGATGCTAACCTAATAGCTATAAATTTAAGGAGTAGCACAAATGTTCTACCTTCCATGACTGTGGTACTAGTAACTGAACAAAGAGAGCACTGACCTACATCCCCAACCTTTTATTATTTCAGTCTGAGATAGTGCCTCACTAAGTTGCCCAGGCTGGCCTCACAATTATGATGCTCTTTCCTCAGCCTCCTGAAATGCTGGGATTACAGGCAGATGGCATCCAACCCCAGTACCATGTGGATTCCTTAAAAGGTAATATCTTTTAGCAATCAGAAAAACCAAAACACAAGATAAAAGCTAAAACAAATTTATACATAATCATCACAATTTTTACCTACTCTCAACTGCTATATTTATCATCAAGGTGTCCTGGCTGAATTGTAATGCTAAGCAGTTCTGTGGGTAAAAACAACAATTGCCCATATAAATATTTTTAGCTGAACATAATATACTATGGCACAGAAGATCAGTAAAATAAAGATACATTTCTTGAAGTAATAGATGATATCAAGAGAAGAGAAACAGATACAGAGCTATGTTATCTACTTAAAAGAACATTGGTCTAAACTTTTGAAGACCAAATACCTGGTCTTTATTTGCTTTGGTGGTAGTAGCTCTGAGACCTGAGAACTAACCTTGATCTTATTATAGCACTGCTCAATACAACTCCCTGAAGTGGTGGAAAATTACTGTGTCTGCATTTGTTAACATAGCAGCCACTAGCTACATGAGGCTACTAAACATCTAAATACAGATAATGAGATGGAGGAACTGAATTTTTAATTTATTTAAATAGCTACAAATGACTAGTAACTACCATACTGGACATAAGGACGTTTTGGTAAAGTAGGATAAAACTGTTGGCATAGCTCAATACCTTGAAAGTTCTGGAAAATCTGCTGTGATACTATCTTTCACATAGCAGATACTGTCTGTTGGGTGATCCAAATCCTATCTACAACATGTTGCTTTTGAATCCCCCTTTATGAAAGACATATGATATAACCATCCACAGACAGCAACAAGAATCTACTCAGTTTGTTTACACAAAAAAGCATAGACCTAAAAGGACCCATTTTTCCACTGGAAATTCATTCACCCTTTTCATCAATTGAAGATGTGTATGAGAAAGCTGGAGGAAAGAAATGAAGCACTGTGAGACAACTGCAATAAAGTGGACGGTGGGAATAAGGAAGCATCCTAGGCTCATGTGGTAAGTAGGAAGATGAAATCCAACTAGAATTGTAAAGTCAAAAGATTTCTTAAGAACACGATTCCCTAATGATATCTTTGAGCCACTATGATAACCACTGTATTTATTTATACTACCAAAGCAGTGTATTTTTACTTAAAGTTTAATGCCTAGGACCATTTGGACATAGAATGCTATGAGGTTTAAGACCAAAGGATGGAAGGAAAGACATTTCAGATTAGTTCACTGTTAGCAAACCTATGGCTCATGTGCCAGTTAGTTGTTTCTTACCACAGAAAGACCTCAAGGTTTATCACAACTGGATTAGTTTACTGGAAAGCAAATTAGAAGAGCACAGTGAAATTAATGATCATAAGAGCATCCATTAACTGTATTGATCTGGAGCTACTACAGAAGGATTGAAATCATTACCAATACATTTTCTATGGTCTGATAAACTCCTCTTTGATTAAGATCTAGTGGTTGAGGTTATATGCAGTAAATTTTTGGTTATATAGTATGGAGGAATCTAGTATGTTTTACATGATACTTCATTATAATAATTCCTTATTCATGTTATAGAAAGGTCTTAAATAGAAATTTTGACAGCCCAGGTTTTAGCTATTATATGAAACATATACTTCTTCTTAGAAAAGTCACTAAAATTACTTGAGGTAGTTTCCTGATATTGTATTTCACATTCATGTTTGCTTGTGTATATAATAGTCAGAGTTCTGACAGGCAGTGATGGAGCTGCAAATACTAGAAAGCTTAAAAAGATGGAACCACATCAACAAGAATAAAGCAGCAGAAAAACATTAGGTACCTTTCAAGAGCATGCAATATCCCTCTGAATGCACAGTTTCATGGTATGAGGCCTTAAGATGTAGAATCTAGGGAATCTATAGTACAAGAAATGTAACTTTTGTATCTGACAAGGTCAGTCAAATCCCCTCAGGATTTATCCTGAAACCCTGTACTGCACTTTGTAGATCCTTTGTCAGTGTTAGCCATGTAGATGAGTCATGGCCATTGCCTGACCAATTTACACTCTATGAAAGACTGACAATGTTTTCTCTTCATGTGATTCTCCTTAGGTGCATTATACATTGTTGATCACTTTCCTCTGTGGCCCCGTAATCTCCTTGATCAGAAAATGTGGAACACCACTGAGTTACAGGATGTTACAGTACAGGTCCTCCTATGTCCTGAATCTTCACTGAGCTTGAAAGGCTAGGGCCAAAATGTTGGCTGTCCTTGCAGTCCTTCTTTATCCCTAATTTTTTGTCTGCAAACTTAAGTTGTTAACCCTCCAGTATCTTGATCTTAACCATCCAGCAGAAAAGTATAAAAATGAGGTATTAAAAGTAAAGCCATATTAATATGCTGAACTGTAAAAAGCTCAAGTCAACAACTTCTGACACTGCCAGTTCTGCTGATAACCCACTACTATTATGGACTACTAGACTGTTTGCTAAATTCACGCACTTACAATATTTAAATGGCAATGGAATACCCATCTCTGACAAAACTAAACAATAAAAAGGAAATACAAATGAAGGACCATTTTGTATCTGTATATACAAAATACTTAGGATAGATATATAGCTACTTTCTCTTAATTCAATGAGAAGAAAGATTTGTGCTAATAACATTTGGACAGGATATCATGTCTGCATCCTGCACTATGAATAATGACTATGAAAACAACAATATCCAATGTGTTAATTATTGAAAGTATCCTACCAATCAGTTTTGAAACTGTTTCATTACTATTTGTTTCCTCAATAAAATTAATATCAAAACTATATGACTTCTATAAGGGGCTTATGATATGGGGATACTATTAAGAAATCAGGATGTTAGACATGGTTATAGAAATGAATTCATGTTTTCCAAAATTATGCAATGAGGGTTAACACTTCCTACTACTCCTACAAAACAGATTCATAACTCAGATAACCAGACTATAGATTTGTGGTTTGTTTGCTTTTGGAGAAAAAGATATGTTGATACACAGTCCTGCCTAGCCTTAAATTTACTAGCCTGGTCAGTGCTGTTTTCTAGATGAAGTAAATTCTACCTTTTTCCATATGCTGGTATGCCAGAGAGCAGACTTCTCTGAGGTTAGTAAATGCAAGAACTTAATCCTTAGTGTTGATGGGACAAGAAAAACCTAGTCTCAAAGCTACGCCAAGTTTGTCAAATAAGGATATTTGGGTCACAGAGGCTTTTTAGGTGTTTGAACCCAGACTAGACTCAAATCTCCCAAATATAATCTCACTTTTGCAATCTCCCTTGGTACTAAGCTATGTTTTTTATTCTACTTAAGTGAAAGACTTGGAGAAGAACATGCTAGAGATGAAGAGCAGCACAAAAGTCAGCAAGTACATGGAGGTGTGTTGCACTGGAGAAGAGAATTTGGGTAATGAGAACATTTCCCTCAGTAACTAAATGTTACAGGATAAAATCCAGAAATGTCTCCCTTACTCTGATTCCCACTTTCCAGCGCACAATTAGAACATGTCCTGGGGGCTACACTATCTACATGCAGGCAAAGTTAACAGTCTTACAGGGATTGGGAAGAAGTGACTCATTCAATATTCTCTAGATAGAATTTAATTTTTTAACTATAGATGTGGCTGACCTGGTGGGAGTGTCAATGGTCTTACAACTCCAGTTACATTTTTTCAAATTCCTCTTTTACACTCACTTCACGTTTTCCCTCCTGTGTTTTAATGATGCAAATAGCACTGAGGCACCATCATCTTCTTATACCTAAACTGAAATGGATTCACATAATAGTTTTACAGCACCGAGCATTCAAGTCACAATTGCTGTCTGGTTTGCCTTGCTCTGCCTTAATGGCCAACAGAAAACACTCTCAGAGACCTTTATAGGAAAGCAGAGAACTTCTTAACATAATAATAGCATCTTAACAATTCACTGAAATGCATTATGGGCTTAGCTGTTTTTTAAGATTCTCTCCTTTTCCAAGCTTCTGATGTACAATTTCTTCTCACTGCCCATAATGAACCTCATTCTCTTAATTTATCAGTCACTCAAAATCTGATTGACTTGAAAATTAAAGACCATCCACTTGGATAAATTATTTGGCATAATAATACCTAATGATACAACCTAAGTAATAGGAGTAAATCTTGCCATTAAAATCCCAGTCCTACATTCTATTGCCGCATAAGTTATCAATTCAATCTATTCAACAGGATAACTAGCTATTAGGTACTGTCACCGAAATATAATGTTGACACTAAAATTACAGGTGTTACTTATCAGCTAAACCATCTGCTACAGTCCCAGAAGACAAAGATAGCTGTAGCTAACATGCAAATGGCTGAAAATCTGGCTTCAAATAGTGAATTGAAGTACAGTAGCTAGTTAGGGAACTAAAGTAGTAATACCATCTTTTAAAAAATGCATTTGAAATTTTCAACAGCCACATGCCTACAAATACTTGAAATTCTTTTGAAAGCCTAAAGTTTCAATGACTGCTTAAACACACAGCCAAGTCTGCACTTACTGAAAAGAAGGGTATGGAAAAAACACTGCTTGCACTTAGTTTTAAGATAAATGATGTACAGCAGTTGGTCAGTTGAGGGAAAAGAGTGTAATTAATTATGCACAGCACCAGTTTCATGGTCAAATGGGACACCCCAGCTCTCAGAAGTTTGCCAGTGACAGAGTAGAACTGCACAGATAGAGCAGTGGTCCTTGCAGTGGAAGTCATTAAAATAGGTGTCAGGCTACGTAAATCACCAACAAGGAATGCAAATCCCCACCTGCAGGCCCAGATTAGAGTTAGCAACAAGGTGAATTATTATGTCGAATGTCATTCTACTATTAAAACAATGAGACAAGCCAAATTGCTCTTTAAGTGACTATAAACACTAAGCTTCCACACGGAGAATTTCTTTGTGTTCCAATGTAAGCAGAACTCAGTAGCTATTTCCAACACTGACCCTCTGCAACTAGAGAAAAGTTGAAGGGTATTTCAGCTCTGGCTAACTTAACAGATACCACAGACTGGCTTAAACAATAAAAACGATTTTTCTTTTTTACTCTTCTAAGGCTGAAAAGTAGAAGACCAAGCAGGGTTTGGTTTATGGTGAGGCCTCTTTGGTATCCTCACAAAAACTTTTCTTGGGGTGTATACTGGGGTGCACAGAGGACAGGAAAAGAAGAGGAGAGAGAATGAGAGAGAAAAGTATCTAGCTTCTTAGAAGTTCATCAATCCTATAGGATTAGAAATCTACCTAAAATTCTAATCCTAAATTCATCAGGGATTAGAGCTTCAACAGATGAACTGGGGATGGTTATGCACATTACTTTGTTCCAATGAGATTTGTTCTGTTTATATGGAAATAATAATCCAGGATCCTATAAGCAAACCAGGGTTGTTATCAGGTTCTTGGAGCTATCTATTGAAGAAATTATACATCAAGAGTAAAAGTGAATTCATGGTAGTATTTCACAGCAATACTTTCAAAGACATGAGCCAACTGTGGTTGGCAGCAGTAGTTCATGTACCTCCAAAATGTACATAACTTAGATGGGTTTTCTTCCCAAATATCTGCACACTCATATTCTTCTACTTCTCTCCCACAGTTCTCTTACTGGCCGTGGCTGCCAATAAAAAAGAATGGCAACAAGTTCTTTGGAGCATTTTCTTCCCCTGCGATAACCACTTGATACTCTCCACCCTTAGTTCTTTTAAAATTTTTATGATTTTATTTTCTGAAAACAGAGCCAGAGATTCTTAGAAAAAGCCTAATAAGAATTTCACTTTGTCAGGAGGTACAAGAACCAAGAAGCTGAGATATTGGATAAGAATGTAGCATTTGAAACAGCATAAAACCGTTAAACTCTGCCTTAAGTGAGTCCTTCTTAATCTGAATTTAAAGTCATTCAAAAGTGTTTATTGTTTTTTTTTTTTTTTTTTTTTTTTTTTTTTTTTAATTTTTTTAAAAAAAATTGGCAGGAGACATATAAAGAAAAAAAAAAAGTGAGTATTGTTTACTGTATTACTTAAAATTTTTTTTTTTTTTTTTTTTTTTTTTTTTTTTTTTTTTTTTTTTTTTTTTTTTTTTTTGGTCTTTTTAAGACAGGGTCTCACTATTCAGTACAGGCTGGCCTTGAGCTCACTTTGTAGCCCAGGCTTGTCTTGAACTCACAAGGATCCTCCTTCCTCAGCCTCCTGAGTACTGGGATTACAGGTGTGTACCACCATGCCTGGCTAGACTTAACTTTTAACTCATTACCCTTTAACAACTTAGCAGTGTCACTCAGGCAGCACTTTTGTTTATGCATTGATTTTTTTTTTTTTTTTTTGGCAGAACCGGGGATTGAACACAGGCTCTTGTGCTTGCCAAGGAAGTGCTTTTTCTACTGAGCCATCTCCCCAGCGCCACACTGATGTTTTGAGACTCGCTCAGTTAGGTGTCATATCAACTAGTAAATTCTTGTTTGCGTGTTACATACTTCTACTTGCCATTTATATATTGTTATAATATAAAAATTAATGAAAAATATGCCACTTTTAGTCATTCTGTATTTAAATTATCAGACTGGTAAATGGTGAAAGAAAAACATAAAACACTCAATCTTGAGAAATTTAGACTTAATTCATCTGAATTCCCATCATCATCTCAGCAGAGTTCTCAAGATCGAGAGTCAAATATGTACCTCAAAGTCATCCAAGGTAAGCGAACCTGTCTAGCATCTTTATCTCACTGTCATTTGAAGCCATAGCAGGCTGGGTTCTGAACCCTAAACTTAACAAGACTTTTTGTGAGCTCAGCCTTGGCATAGATTTATTTTACTATCTGTAAAGGAAGCCCATATACTTCACCAATCATTTTGTATTTAAATTATTCATTTAGATTTTTCAAAAATTTTTTAAAACAATGTTCTTTTACATAGGTTTAGATTTCATTTCCACAGAATACTCATATGTTCATTTCTCATTAGCTATTACTAATCTGTCTTCTCATGTTTTTCTTCATTTTCCTGGTCAAAAGCTTATCAACTTGATTTTGTCTTTCCAAAGAAAATGATTTTGGTTTTGTTGATCTCCTCTACCATTCCATTTTAATTTCAAAAATTTCTCAAGTACTATTCAACCATAAAAGAGGATAAACTGGAGACTTTTATAGGTGAATGTACACAACTTAAAAATATAAATAAACCAGATGCACATGTTCAAGCATAACATTGTCTCCCTGGTATGAGAAGCTGAAAGAGTAAATAACATACAAAATATACAACAGATGTTGTAAAATGGGAAGAAACTATCCAAAAGGAAAGAGAAACTAGGATGGAGAAAAGAAGAAGGGAAAAGAAAAAAAAATTCATATACACACACAAGATAATATAGTCATACTACTAATTTCTCTTCATTAAAATGTCTAAGCTAATATTCATTATACAATTATTTATTTATTTATTTATTTATTTATTTTTTTTGTCTTTTTTTGAGACAGGGTCTCACTGTGCAGTTCAGGCTGGCCTTAAGCTCACTTTGTAGCTCAGGCTGGTCTCAAACTCACAACAATCCTCCTGCCTCAGCCTCCCTAGTGCTGGGATTACAGGCATGCGCCACCACGCCCGGCTCTCATTATACAATTAAATGTCTATATCTTGTACTGAGAAACTAATTCAAATATAACAAAACCCAATACATTTACCATTGCTATCCTCCTATTATCTTATTTTGAAATTTTGTTTTACTTTTCTCTCTTTAAAATAAAAAAATTCTTTTTGACTTTAAAACTAATTTCGTTACTGTTTGCTATCAGATAAAATTCCTCACTTTCTTCCAGTTTCCTAAGGTGATACTCAAAATACTGTCACACTTTTCCACTTCGTAAATATAGATTTAATACTATAAATACCCAAACATATATTCGCACGGGAAGCACTTGAAAGAATCAACAACTGGGATCAACTCTTCTTAAGGAGCTTCTGCATGTCAAAAGAAACTGTCAACAGAGTGAAAAGACAACCCACAAATTTTGAAAAAATCCTAGCTAATAAGCAATCAGACAGCGGACTACTGTATAGATTATATAAAGAACGAAGATATAACAGGGCCCTCAAATTTAAAGACCCAATTCATAAATGGGCATCTGAGATGAATACACACTTCTCAGAGGACGAAATTAAAGAAGCAAATAAATATATGAAAAAATGCTTCACATCACTAGCCACTTGTGAAATGCAACTAAAAACAACACTGAGATACCATCTTACTCTAGAAAGAATGGCTATCATAAGGAAATCAACCAACAACAAATGTTGGAGAGGTTGTGGGGAAAAGGGAACACTTCTCCACTGCCGGTGGGAATGTAGACTGGTACAACCATTGTGGAGGTCAGTGTGGAGACTCCTCAAAAGAGTAGAACTAGAAATCCCATTCAAGCTGGCTATCCCCCTACTGCGAATTTTCCCAAAGGATCTGGATACATTGTATCATAGAGATATATGTGTACCTATGTTTATAGCAGCACAATGTATGATAGCAAAATCTTGGAAACAACCAAGATGTCCATCCCATGAGGAATGGTTGAAAAAGATGTGGTATTTCTATATAATGGAGTATTACTCAGCTATTAAGAATGATAAGTTTGAAGCATTTATACTGAAGTGGATGCCACTTGAACATATACTCATAAGTGAAATAAACCAGACACACATGTGTAAATATCGTATAGT
>PVKA01018227.1:0-44262 GCA_004027165.1 Ctenomys sociabilis
TCTTCTCCCTCCTTCCCTCCTCTCCCTCCCCCTTTCCCTCCCTTCCTCCTTCCCTTCCTTCCCTTCCTCCTCCCCATCCATCCCTCCTTCTCTTCTCCCCTCCCTCACCCCTCCCTCCTTCCTTCTTCCCTTCCATAATGGGGGTGAACCCTGGTTCTCACTCATCCTAGAGGGTCTTGGTTGCTTTCTCATTTCATACATAATACCCAACACCCACAATTTAAAGCAGGAAAGGTTTATTTGGCTTCTAGTTTATAGCTGTTTCAGCCAGCAGCAGGCTTCACAGCAGGGTGCCTGGCAGCTGGGTGTGGCCAAGGAAGCTTCCTCCTGGTGTGGCAGGCAGCAGAGGTTTGGGGGAGCAAGGAGAACCCTTTCAGGCTGCCACCCTAGGGGCTCAGCTCCCCTACACAGGCTTCACCTCCCAAATCACACTCAGCTATAAACTCATCCAATGCTGCCATACCCCCAAGGTCCAGTCCCTGCACCCAAGCCCCTGTGAGCGCCTGAGCCTTGGGGATATGCATCTACAAGCCCCAAGACCAGGAGGGGGTCGGCCCCACTGATCTACACCACCAACACTTACTTGCTTTTCAAGGTAGCCTTGAACCGCCACTGTGGTGTACCATTAGCATCCCACTTTACAGGTGAGAAAGCTGAATTTCAGCCATCATCACAGAGCACGGGGCTTGAATACAGATCTCTGATCCTGGAGACCAGGCACTCTCGACGCCTTGGTCAGCAAGCACCGCTGTCAGAGCTCCAGGCTTGGTAAGTGCAGTGCCTTCGTCTGCCCAGCTTCAGTTTAGCACACAAAGCAAGAGACGCTGCCAGAACGTGCTCCTCACAGTGGAGGAGGCTCCCTGGCAGAAGTTTAGGGGTGGGCAGAGAACCTGAGCTGGCCTTTTCTGCCTCTCTGTGCTGCTTGCTTCTTGAGTTACCAGGCTGTTTCACCTAGTTTAATGGCACCTTCTTCTGAGCACTGATTTTTCCAGGCATGGTGATAAACATTTACACATGTCACCTATGCAGTGTGAAAAAAAAAAAAGCAAAGCAAAACAAAGCAGGTTGCTTCAGAAACCTCTAGATGGTCAGAAGGTGGAACCTCCACTTTACAGTGGTAGTCGAGGCTTGGGAAGTAGAAAGTATGGCCTGGGGGTTTCCATCTTGGTCTGCCTGGCTCCTCTCCCACCGAATCTTTTTCCTTTCCAATCCTACAGCCCAGACTTGGGGGTCCTTCCTTGTGGGTTTTGTGTTTCTGTGAGCACTAAAGAATGCTATCACCCAGAGGGCTCGTGGTCACTCTTCTCCCCTCCCACGTGCTCACTTAACCCTAGGACCCAAAGATCCCCATCCCTGGGGCAAATGCTGATAGTACACTAGCTCTGGGGCTTAGGGGAGGATTAAAGGAATTGATGTATTTAGGGGCTTAGGTTGTATCTGAGTGAAAGTGAGCAGTGCCTGACGTTATTTGTTCATTTCAGCTCTATGAAGGTGTTCTTAGATGCAGAATGCTGAGCTCCTCAGTGGAAGGCATTTTTAATTTCATTTTTTTTTATTCTGCATTTTGTTCTGTGGTTCTTGGCTGTCTGAATATGACCCCTGACCTGCTGGTGCTGAGCTGATGAAAGGCTGTGTTTGTCACCTCCACGCTGGGTGCTGATTCTCATCCAAATTGGAGCCCACTGCATTTTGTGTTGTCTTGGTTTGGAATTGAACTCGTGTTTAAACGTGTGAATCGGCACTTAGGCATGGAACCCATGGCTACCGACTGACTTTTATCTCCCAGGCCTTGCTTTCTAGTTGGAGAGATCGCTGAGGAGCAAACCAGCCAGCTTATGCAGGAAGATGTGTGACAAAGCAAGGATGGCATGAATGATCGAGGTGGGGAAAGAGATCTCTAGGGATTTGAGGTGGAGAATGGAAGGCACAGCAAGAGGGGGGAACAGACCTCAAACAGAGGAAGACACAGAGGTTCTGTGGCAGGACAGAGCACCCAGCCCAGAGTCCAGGAAGCAGGTGCCTGGGACAGCAGGCAGGAGCTGATCCAGAATGTGTGGGGCGTGCTGGGGGGCTTTGAGCAAGAGTGCGCTCAGCCCTACTTCCTGGCTTTAGATGCCTGCCCCGCTGCTGTGCGCAGACTGAGCCAAGTGGAGCTGAGGGTGGGGAAGGGCGGCTGAGCCAAGGAGGCCCGCCTGGGTTTTAGCTCCCAACCCCATGGAAGGACATGTAAATCCACTTTGAGAGGCCCATGGATGGATAGGTCACTGGGGGATTCTGCCCTGGGGATGGGGAGAGAAGCAAGAGTTCTTACCACAGGGACAAGCATGGTGTGTGCTGTTACCTTCCCAGATGAAGCATTTTCAGTGTAGTGTAGTGTAGTGTGTGTGTGTGTGTGTGTGTGTGTGTGGCCAGAGCTCACAGACCCATTTGTTTGACCAAAGCAGCAGAGTCCTGCTGTGCAGCTGCGCCTTGAGGAGGGGGATGTGCCATTTCACACTTGGCTGCAAGTAGGTTCTCCATGACCATCTGAGACAGGGTAGTGGGGAGATGACGGGCTTCCAGCCTTCAGGGAGGCTTTCTGACAAATGAGTACCAGAGAAAGGGCCTGCACACTGTTGACTTACTCTACTACGGACACCTAGTGTCCCAGGGAACTCCTAGTGCATCATATCCCACCCCACCCCACCAAGCACAACACAGCACAGCGCAGCACAGCGCAGCACAGCACAGCTCAGTGCAGTGCAGCTCAGTGCAGCACAGCACAGCACAGCACAGCGCAGTGCAGCTCAGTGCAGCACAGCACAGCACAGCACAGCACAGCACAGCACAGCGCAGCACAGCGCAGCGCGGCACAACACAAGTTGTTACCTCTTAATCCTAATTGCCTCTTTCTGGAGCCTGCTGCAAACTGCTGGACAAGTGCATGGAGCCAGCCCACAGCAGGGTCTGTCTCACGGCAGCAGGGTCATCTGGGTCCTGCCAGGTACTCCATCTACTCCACAGAGGTGCGCAGCCCACAGTGAGGGTGAGGGAGGGGTCAGGCAGCCCGAGTTTGCAGCTCCCCTTGTCCACTTGCCAGCTGAACTTCCGCAGACAGTTACCTTACCTGTCTTTGTTTTCAGATGCCTCACCGGTGAAGTGAAGGACAGCAGTACATCCTCTTTGTAAGGCAGCCGCAGGGTCCAAGCACTGCACTGAGTTCCTTACCCTGCCTCCTGCGTAGGTCAGCAAGCTCTGCAGATAACTGCATCATACCAGGCGCCTTCCAAAGTCCTCTGTGCCAGCGCCACATGCAGTGGGGCACGCCTGTCAGCTCAGCTACTCAGGAGGCTGAGGGAGGAGGGTCACAAATTCAAGGCCACTTTGGGTAACTTAGTGAGACCCTGTCTTAAAAAATAAAAAGGTCTGGAGGTGTAGCTCCAAGGTGGCATGCTGTGCTTGTTTAGTTTCTGGGTTAAATCCCCAGTATGAAAGGAGGAAAGAGAATGAAAGGAGGAAAAACAGAAAGACAGAAGGCTAATAGTCGCCCTTGGACTAGCAGCCTCCTCCTGAAGCGCTCTGGTGCGGTGGTGCAGGAGCCCTATCTCAGAGCCACTGGGCAGACTCTGCACCCAGACTGGGCCTGGCTGACATTGGGGCACCCCTGCATGGGGCACCCCTGGAGGCCGCCACGTCCTGAGGGAGAGCCAGATCCATGGTGCTTCTGGGAACCCCATGGGTGACAGCAGCAGGACACAGGTGCACTGCCAGCCCCACCTGCTGGACATGCTCCAGCAGCCACAACCCTACTGGGCCTCAGTTTGCCCATCTCTCTGACCCATGTATCTTAGAGGTTTGATGACAGCAGAAAGTAAAACAACTGGAAAACTGATACGAAGAGAAGTTATTTTTCTCTTATTTACGCAGAACAGGCACTGTGATTCCAAGGGATGTTAACACGATTTGCACGGAATACGGTTTCCCATTTTCCATATTTACTTGCTGTCGTGCAGAAGAAAAGCCTGATTATTGGGGCCTTTGGGTGAAAATTGAGGAGTGATGGCAGTGCAGGAGCCATGAGTGTGGTATTTTTGGAAAATAAATGGGAGGTTTTGGTATTTTGAGTGAAAGGCACTGCCCTAGAAAAGGCTGGTTGTTGGACCAATGGAGCAGTTATGCCATTTACAAAATAGTTCTTGGACTTCAATATAAGACACGGTAGCCTCAGGGTGACTCTAGCTGGTGTACCACACTGTGACACAGTTTAGCAGCCGCAAAAGCATTTTATTATTTCCAAACATTGCAAGAAATAGTGGTTTTACGTATAGGAACAGAAATTCTCCAGGTACAAAAAAAAAAAAAAAAAAAAAAAAATCACAAGACACAGGGGGTTTTGTGAGTGGATTCTCTTCAGCCACCTCCCCTCATATTCCAGTGTAAGACCAACACAGGACAGCACATCAGAGACCCAGCACGATGTGAGAAGGTGGGGCTGAGGGCTGTGGTGGCAGAGAAAAAGGGGATCCAGGCCAGGGAAGGACCCGGCATGCTAGCAGCGTCCTGTGAGACACAGTGACGGCAGTAACCTAACCCTGCACACGGAAGCAGTTGCTTTACTTGACAAAGTGCGAATGTTGCAAACAACATCACTCAGCTTTAATGCTGTACCGAGCAAAAGGAGCAATGAGCCAGCTAGATGATGTTCTTTCACAAATCCTGTTGGCTTCATTATATGACAGAGGAAGTTAGTAGGAGCAAGAAAGAGCTCATGCAGTGGTCCTGCAGATTCTCAATGTCGAATGAAACTATATATATATATATATATATATATATATATATATATATATATATATATATTCCTTCCACCCTCCAGTTCCTTTCTAATTTTAAAGGCAATAAAAGAATACTAAGAAAAATATTTTCATTTTTTAAAAAAGTAACCTATACCTTGAAATAGCAAGGTATTAAGATACATGAACACACACACACACACACACACACACACACAAAATACATGAACACAACAGTTCCTTTCTGGTTATCCACAGCAGTTTGTCCATTTCAACAGATTTTGCAGGTGACCTTAGATTGAATGCACACACCCAGCAATGCCAACCACCACAAGGAGTGGACATGGGTGGCACAGGAGTGGACATGGGTGGCACCCCCGTGCTGTTTTGGAGGCTGACGTGGATGTGAGGGCAGGAAGCGGGAAAGCAGGGTCACATTGTTTTCCCACCAGGACTTAACTTACTGTAAATAAAGCAGCAGGCTGGCAACTTGAGCTCTCACAGCAGAAGCATGAAGCTACCTGTATAGTTGGCAGCAGCAGGGCCAGGCTGCTGGGAGGTGTGCTGGTGGGGAGGTGTGTCAGCTTCCTGGGGCAAGAGAGTCCTCCAGCAGGGACAGTGGGGTGAGGGGGAGGCGCAGGTGGGCGCTGCAAGCCCGGTGGACCGCTGTGGTCTCCGGTGACTAAGTGGAGAGCAGCGATGACTGATTCACTGGGCACCCTCCGTGGGAGCTTGCTCTTGTCACTTCCTCTTTAAAAGTCATCATGGCTGTTGACACCTTTTTATACCCTTAAGTATTTCTCTCTTCCTTGCTGAACTTCGTGGCTGGAGGGAAAGGCAAAGGGGATGTGGGCTGCCCACGGTTTCCTGGGAGCCACCAGCCTATCTCAGGCTCACTCCGGCGCAGCCACAGAGAATCTCTTTGAAGGTGTTGCGGAGCTCGCCGCTGCGGAAGGCGTAGATGAGGGGGTCGATGACGGAGTTGCACATGATGAGGACCAGGTAGGTGTTGAAGTGGGCGGTGTAGCAGATGCAGTAGGGGTTGGCGGGGCAGGTGATGATGAGGACCAGGTGGAGGAAGAAGGGGGCCCAGCAGAAGATGAAGACGCCCAGCAGGATGGTGATGGTGACGGCGCCCTTCATGCAGGAGTGCTGCTGCGGGGCCACCCCGTCGGCGGGGGGCAGCACCGCGATGCGCTTGACGTGCAGACGTGCGAAGAGGAACATGTGCACGTAGAGCGTGCCCATGAGCAGCATCATGGCGAAGAACATGGTGATGAGGCACACGATGACCGTCTTGCTCTCAGAATAGGTGATGAACACCACGCCGCACACGCCACAGCACACCCAGATGCCCGCGATCACAGCCAGGGCCTTCCGCACCGTCATGAGGCTGTGGTAGCGCAGGGCGTAGAAGATGGTCACGTACCTGTCCACCGCGATGGCCAGCAGGTTGCAGATGGAGGCCACCAGCGAGATGCAGATCATGGAGTCGAAGATGTTGTCCATGTGCTGGATGAACTGGTCCTCGAAGGCCAGCGCATTGCTGTGGACCACGGCGATCATGACAGTCTCCAGGGCGTTGGACACGCTCACCAGCATGTCGGCCACTGCCAGGCTGCAGAGGAAGAAGTACATGGGCGAGTGCAGGTTGCCGTTCCTGACCACGGCCACGATCACCAGGATGTTTTCCAGCAGGCTCACGATGCCCAGGGCTAGGAAGACCTCGGGCTTGATGAAGACCTGCTCGCAGAACTCGCTGCCACTCTGGTTGCCCAGGGAAGGGGGTGCGAGGCGCACGGAGCCATTGGGCGGCGGGGGGCGCGCAGCCGAGGGCGGGCAGCAGGACGCGTTCATGGCCGAGTGCGACGGGGTCCCGCGGGACTCGGGGCGCCGTGGTGCTCAGCGCAGGGCCAGCAGCGTCCCCCTTCTGCGCCTCTGTGCAGGCTCGTCTGGAGCCGGCTCAGATTTTGTTCTTACCTTGGGGTGGCCGGGTACGAGAGAGAGGGGCGCTAGGAGCGTCAGGTGAACTTTCTTCCCCTGCCGGGGAGCAGCCGTGTGAACCTCGGATCGCAGCGCCCTCTCCTCAGACCCCTCCGGGCGCTCAGCCCCACCTGGGCATCGTGAGCCCGCCGCCGCCGGTGGCGACAGTTGCAGCTGTAGGCATAGCAAAGCAGGAGGTGTGGGGCATCGCCAGACGTGAGGGGGCAACGCTCAGGGCGTGTACAACGGCCGAGGGGAGACAACTCCTACTTAATCTTCGGCTCAGCGCAGGGACCACTGAGCATCCGGCACCTGCTGACTGACAGCGAGCGGGTCCGATTCCAGGGCTTCTGCGGAGAGCTTGAGAGGCACACCGGCGCCCCCTGCAGACAAGCCTGCGAGAGTGCACCGGTGAGCGGAGCGCTAACTGCAGGGTTCGATCACTTTCCTGGTTAATGCTGCTGATTCCTGTTAGATTTGATTCTGCAGACGTACATGAGTTCCTTTGCCCCTCCCTCCACAGCAGGTGGATTAATGATCTATTTGTCATGCAAACGCCTGCGCGAAGTAGAAGAACTGTGCAAGAAAAAATTTCAAATACAGAATTTAGGGTAAAGAGACTATAAAATCAGCAACCCCAAATTTAGTATGAAAAAAGTAGTAGAAACAGGGTCTAAAGGCAAAGGGGAAGGAATGCATACTCCGCAGGCAAAGGCTGCTTTGCTTTATATACAAAGAACGCATTGACGTTGATAAGAAAAGACAAATGACCTCCTAGAAAATTGGGCAAGATATAATTAGTAATTCTCCAAGAAGGAAATGCAAATGGCTAATAAGCATAAGAAAAGATGTTCTAGGGATTCAGGGAAATGCAAAGAAAAACAAGATTTCAACAACTTTATTTTGTCTAGTGAGACTGACAAGCTCTAAAAAACATGTCTGAATCAGAGGCTACGGAAGGAGCACACTCATGCATTCCAGTGTTTGCAAGCAGTTTCACCATTTGACAGTTTGGGTTTAAAGAAGAATGCACATGGCTGTGACTCTCAGGGCCCGCATCGAGGGGCATGAGATACACCACAGCGATTTTTTTCAACAGTGCCATGTAATTTCCTGTGCTGAATGAAGTGCTGCTCTTCCGGCTTGCAGAGAAGCACAGTCTAATCCCTTGGGAGCTTCTCTTTACTCCTAGGTGCACCCAGGGGTGAATTTGTGCTGCCGTGGCCTGTGGTTTTAGGACATGTGTGTCATTAGCAAAGCTATAATGACAATGAGAATGTAGGCCGCTCCTTGCGAGGGCTTTGCCTGCCCCGTTTGGCACTGGCTGGGCTCACACAGCCTTTCTAGCCTGCATCTGGCTAGCAGCCGTATGCCTCCTGCAGGGAGACCGGATGACTCCAGCGTCTCTGACCTGAGTCCTGGCTAACAAGTGCAGATTTTATCTTCTCTCATCGCTGCTCCTGGGTCCCAGTGCTTGCTGCGGAGACGTGTGGGCCTTATTTTAATAATTGTGAGAAGAGGCCACCTCTGTCCGCCTTAACCATATGGTGCTGGCAGAGGTGGGGGTTCCTGTTTTGAATCTGTGCTAATTGACTGTAGCAGGGAGGAAAGGTGGAGTAGGAGAGAATCCATCCCGATGTGCTCCGTATCCGCAAAGCTCTTCTTCAATTTTGTGCCTCTTCCTCTTATCCTCGAAGACCCAGCTTAAATGTCAGCTATTTTTTATAGCTTTCCTTAAATTTCATGCTCTGGCTTTCTGCCCGTCTCCTGCTCCCCACTGCTCAGCTGCCAGGGTTCAGCACTTACCCCCCTAAATCAAAGGAAATGTGCGGGTAAATAGGAAATGGATTTCGTCAACAGTAAAAAGTTATTTTAGAGACACTAGCAAAGTAATGAGAAGACAGCCAGCTGGATTGAATGGAAGAAAACAATCGCAAATAAGATAATTTGATAATGGGCTTGAGGGTAGAACAGGTAGAAAACATTTACAACTGAATAATAAAAAGTCAAATAGCTTACCAAAAAAGAGGAAATGAACTTCTCTGATCTGATCATTATGTGCTGTGTACATGTGTGGAATATACACACGAGGAAACATCACTCTGTGTGCCCCAAAGGCTGCATAGTCCTAAGTAAATTAAAACAAATGTATAATTTAAAAAGAGGACAAAGTTTCAATTAGCAAAAATCGTGCCTCAGTTAAACCTCATTGGCTGCCACTGCACAGAGTTTAATATAAAAGTAGGGAAAAAAATGCACAGCAAAGGGTTTGAATAGACGTTTTGCCAAACTATATGTCAAATGCCCAACAAGCACATCAATAACATTCGACATCATTCCACTGGGAAAACCCTAAACTAAATTCAGAACTGTAACATTATATACTTTAGGTGAATTTAAGGCACTTAGCATTACGTTATCTCAAGGGAGTTATTTCTAAAAACCACATGTGGAATGTTGCATAATTAGAAGTCTCACACCAAGAGAAGGGGCACTGGCCAATGGTGACTTTAGAATATACGATGAGAATCAATCTGTGATTCTCTTAAGGAACAGGAACATGTTTGCTGACCTCTGATTTCATTTCTCTGTGAACTCAGATTCAACTCTTGCTGCCAAGGTCCGGCTCTCAGGGCTCCAGCCACCAGAACCTGTCTGTCTGTCTGTCATTCTCTCTGCCTCTCTCTGTGTTGTCTGTCTGTCTCTTTGCCTGCCTGCCCGCCTGCCTGTCTGTCTCTCTTTATATCTCGGTCTGTTTGTCTCTCTCTCTGTGTCTCTCCCGCTTTTTCTTTCTCAGCCAAGGAGATGGCTCAGTAGAGCAAGTGCTTCCCTGGCAAGCGCAAGATCCTGAGTTCAATCCCTGGTTCTGCCAAAAACAAAACAAAACAAAACAAACCTCTAGGCACAGGTCTCTTTCTCCCTCTCCTGCACTGTCCTCCCTTCCCCTCCCCTCTCCTCCTCGTCCTTCCTCCTCCTCCTTCTTCTTCTTCCTCCTCTCTCTCTCTCTCTCTGGAATGCCCCAGGAACACTCCTCAACTAAAACAAAAATCAGTAAGCAGGCCATTCTACAACCTTCTGTTCTTCATTTTCACAGTGGCAGGGTTTTCAAGCACTTCTTAGCTTTTGCTCTCAAGTGGGAGCCCCACTGTAGCAACCTTTGGTCTTGTTACTCACTTTTCTTCCTCGAGCGCCTCCTCTCATTCTCCCTCACACTTTGTGCCGGCTTCCGGGTGCCCCTCAAGCTTCCTCTGGGGGGATCCAAATGGCAGCCGTGAGGGGACACACTGTGTGCCAGGCTCTTTATGTACCCTTTCCCTTCCTCTACTGCTCACTCCAGCGAGGCAGGACTGTGAACTGTCCACCAATACCTCTTCTTTCTTCCGCTCAAGTGGACCCTATTTTATTGGGACAGCAGGGTGTCCAGCTTATGATGCTCACAGTCCACCTTCCTGTACAAACAAGGTGGTCACACGGCCCAGCTGTGGCCACTAAGTGTCAACAAAGTCTTGGAGCGACTCCCAGGAGGCCAGTGAACCAACCCAGCTAGCAAACTCAGCCAGCACAAACTCTCCTGCCCTTGACTGTTTCCTCTGTGCTGCCTGGAACAATGGCATGAAAACTGGAGCTCTATTCTGTCCTCTGTCCTCTGAACATAAAGATCAAATCGTGTGAATATGGAGTCTGAGTCTGGCAGGGCCCCAGACCTTTGATGACTTTATAGAGAGGCGGTCATGGCCCGGAGGAGCCTGCCTCCCAGTGTCTAGCTTTGTGTGACAAAGTAACTCTTTACTGAAGCTTTCTTAATGTGGGCTATCTATTCTACACTGCTGAATTGATCTTTGAAAATAAGATTGGTTCTGATGTGCTAGCCATTTCTGTTTGCTGTCAGAAGCATATCAGTCACCCTTGTATAATTTAAAATGAGAGGCTATTAGGTAGTTCCTGCAAAGGTGCTAGCTCTGGTCCAGCAAGGCAGGGCCATACAGCTTCCCATGCAGGATCAGACTACTTACTCAGAGCAAGGTGGGCCTTAGGTGTCTCTGTTTCCACTCCAGAGAACCTTCACCCATGAAGCTCTGATAGATCCTACTAGTTCATTTAAAAAGGAATCTCCTTAGCCTACAACTTCATCAATGATTTTCTCAACCATCGGCTGTTTGCTGTTCGTGAATGAGAACTGACACACACATCTTCGCACATTGGTCCCTTGAACAACACTCATGTGTTCTGACACAAGACCCAGTGCACACCCTCATGACTACACAGAAGGAACTGCCATGTGGAAAACAGTGCAGCAGTTTCTTTAAAAGCTAAACATGCTGTGTTGTATTGTGGAGCTGAGTTCAGGCACCTAAATTGGTTTAATGACAATGGAGTGCCCATCTTTGACAGGTCTAGACAAAAAAAGGTGGGGGGAGATACAAAAGAAGAACCATGATGTGTGTGTATAAACAGCACAGTTAGGATAAATATGCTGTTCTTCTGCATAATTCTATGAGAGGCAAGATTTGCACTAATAGTGGTTGGACAGGATATTATGTCAGCTTCTAGTACTATGGACAACCACTAGGAAAATAACAAGGTAGAAAGTATTAATTATTGAATCTGTGATATAATTCAGGTATAAAAGAAAAAGTAAACAGCTACACTTGTACGAGGTAGTATCATACTGCTACCTCGTACGATACCAAAACACTATGAAAACAGTTTGCAATGTATTAATTTATCAAATCTGTCCTATTAATTTGTCTTGAAACTGTCTCATAGCTATTTGTTCTTCAATAAAATAAAAAATATATATTTAATTTGATTAAATAATGACACTTCATATACATATAATAAAGTACCACATATTATCTCATATATATGTGTATATATCTCATATATGTGTATATGTGTAATATATAATACATACATATATAATGTTCAATCATTTATGAAACTTGCATATCTATAGCAATCTGAACAACAGATCTGTCCATACAAATACATAATATATTAACCAGGAACTAGAAAATATTAATGAGAAATATTAACAAAAATAGCAGTAGCTTTGGAAGAGACAAAATAGAAAATCTCTAGTAAGACTAAAAAAAATGAAAAGAACAAATACTTAACATAACATCCATTGTTAATTTGCTATTCATACTTTGAAAATCTGTACCATATATATTGTTGTATGTTACTCTGTTTGTCTTTGTTTCTGCTATTTGTCTTTTTTTTTTTTTTACTTTTTAAAATAAAATAAAATGATTAAAAAAAAAGAATTCCTGAAGGAGCTAACTGCTATTGGCTTAAATTGAACCTAGGGGAAGCTTACCCATCAATTGCATCACAGATGTAAATGAACAAGTAATAACATATCACACTTGTATGATGGATGTATTTTTCACTTCAAAGCTCTTCCAAAAGTGGCTTGGCTATTTCTGTGAACTACACCTTGAAAAGTATTGTCATGAATAATAAAAGCAAAAGCAAAAGCAAAAAAAAAAAAAAGCCAAACATGTATTTAACATATGACCTGGTGGCTCTTCTGAGTATCAACCTAGAAAAATGAAAACATCTTTGCACGTATGCTGGAATATGAATATCCACATCAGTATTATGCAAATGCTCCAAAGTGCAAACAGCACGGGCCCATCTGATACATACTAGACAGACACAGGTGGAGTTACTTCTTCCAGTAAGAAAAAGGAGTGAGGTGTTCACACACACACACACACACACACACACACACACACACACACACACACTATGAAAGACTCTGAAAACATTTATGGAAGAGAAAGTCAGAAAAAGGTAACACATTGTTTTCTATTACATATCAGAAATACACTTGTCAGGGTGAGTGCCTGTCTGGCAAGTGCAAGTCCTGAGTTTGATCCCTGGTATCTCATGTTGTGTCAGCCCCAGAACCCTGGGTGTGTCATGCTAGCTCCCAAACTGGGTATGGTGGTGCACTCCTGTAATCCCAGGGCTGGGGAGGCTGAGACAGAACTAGGACTCTGAACTGCGTAGCTAGACCCTGTATCAACAAATAAGCAATTTAAAAAGAGATAAATACATATGAAAATATATATGGAAACGAAAACGTAGGTTGGTGGGTGCGTGGAGTGGGAGTACACCAGAGATGGGCTGCAGATGGGCACAAAGTGTCTTACCGCACTGATGAAAATATCAAAAGTGGATTATATCAAGAGGGTTTAAAGAAATTGTTAAAACAATACCATTCACAGCTGTAAATCTTTGGCCTCCTTAATACAGAGGAGGACATTTCTAGTGCAATAAAACAAGTATCAGAGTCCTCTTGTCTAAAAAGAAACCAAAAGTGAATTATAGCTGTACTACTTAGTTTACTAAGAATCACTAATTTGTACACTTTCAATGTATGAATTTCTTGGTAAGTAAATTTATCCCTATGAACTTGTTAAAAATATGCCCCGCATCCTAAATGGATTATAGCCACACATTGCTAGTGTATGCATGTATATCTCTCCAAATGTCATCTTTCCATGTTAAATTTATAATTTTCTTATCAGTTAAAATAATGTGAGCAAAAGGGACTCTCTAATATGCAAGCCTTCACAGTGTGGACTGGAAGTGCATCCTTTCTGAAGACGCAGAATGAAAAAATCTTGTTCTGTCAATCTGAGAAGTTTAAAAGTTCAACTAAATGATTTAGCAGGGAGCCAGGGCCCTTACTCTGTAAACAACCTCCGTTTGTGGAAGAGGAGGGTTGGGAGGTGGTGTGAGCCTGGGCTGACAGCTGGTGAACAAGATGAGGGAAAAAAGGAGGCGAGTTCTGCCCTGCTGTGCGCTCGCTGCTTCTGCTGTCTTCCGCTGCCTTGGACTGCTGCTCCGTGCCACACCACCCTGTCTTGGAGCCAGCTGGTTATGGACAGGAAGCCATGCAAACTGTGAGTTAAACTTTTCCTTCCTTAATTTTGGGGCATTGGGTATTTTTGTCTCAGCAACCAGAGAAAAGTAATACGGCAGTGTTCTTGTCATTAAACTTGGAGCATGTTTCCCAGGATTCTCAGTGTTGATGTTTCAGCAGAGAGCCGCAGTACTATTTTTTTTGACTTTTGTTCCACCCTTCTTGGGATTTTCTTATTCCTGTGGTAGTTGTTTTCACTCCTCTTTTGCAAGCCCATCTTCTTCAAGCACATCATTGTGTTTTTTTCCTTCTCACACTGGTGACTGAGCCTAGGGCTTTCACGCTGATTTATATCTCCTGCTTTTTTGAGACAGGGTCTTCATAAATTGTTAAGTTTCCCAGGCTGGGATTGAACTTGTGATCCTCCTGTCTCCATCTCTGCTTTCCACCTCTCGGCTGGGATCACAGGCTTGCACCACTATGTCTGGCCCCACACCATGAAGTCTGGAGGTTCCTCCTGGCTGCCCCTACCGCTGCCTTCTCCTCTCAGGACATGCCTCCATGCTGTCCTCTCCAGGCCCCAGACCATTCTCTAGTGGACGTCTCCACTCTGCTAGCTCCATCTTGCACACTTGCACACGTGGGTCCTTTTGTGATGTCTCTTCCCTTGGGAATGGGCCCCATGTCCATTGACTGTGAACGGGAAACCCCAGGGCTCTTAATGCCTCTGTGTCCCTCACTTTCAGCATCTGTTACCGAAGCCAGTTGGCTTTACCTCCATTATAACATCTGAATCCACCTCCAGCATCTCTGCCTAAGCCTTATTAATATATCTTCCGGATCTTTGCATGCACCCCCCACTGGTTTCTCTGCTTCTTTTCTTATCTCCTTCAATTGTTTCTTCAGTGCAGTAACCACAGTGTTCTACTCCCAAGTGCAGTCCTGCCACTTACTGATTAGAAACTTCAGTGTGTTCCTAATTTTCTCTAGGGCTGTGTTACTGCCTTTGTCCCGGCCAGCATGCCTTGCCCTGCCCACCCTCCCATCATTCTGTGGCTTGCAACCCCATGTCTCAGTCTCCGCCTCTTGCATGCCCCTTCTCACAAGATTTGCCAGCCTTTCGCCAGTGCCCGGTGTGCGTGGTTTCCTCTGCCCTATAATTTCCTGGGCTGAGAATATCCCTACACCTGCTGCCTGCAGAGTTGCACCTGCAAAATCACAGCTCATTCGTTAGACCCCAGCTCGAGAGCTCTTTTTGTCAAGCTCCACTTGGCCACACTGTCCTTTCGGCACAATCTAGGTCAGCTTTGTGTCTTACCTTTCTCTGTTGTCATGGAACCAGATTTCTCTCCTGGACACTGACCTCCGAGCATCAGTGTGCTTGGGCCACAGCACACCCAGAAGACAGCCTGCTTGTGTCTACCTGTGAGCAAGCAGGGGCTTGTGCATACTAAGCATGTCGTGGCTCGGGTCCTCAATGTCGCTAGATGTGTCTTGAGTTTTGAGGTGGGGTTTTGGGGAGGGGCTTGGCCGTGGGGCATTGCATTTGCTAGGGCTCGAAGCTACTGGGAAGTGCAGGGTAAACGTGAGGCTAGGAGTGAGCTCAGGTTGCAGGAGTGGGTCAGTGGATGGAGGAGTCTGTTTCCCTCCCAGGTTCCTCCTCCTCTCTGCTCTCGGCTGCCTTGATGGGAGCAGGTTTCTTCTGACAAACCTTTCCCCCATCTCCCGCCCCCTTCCTCCCTTGGAGCCCGCTGACTATGATCTGAATTCTTTAAACAGTCAGAGCTGTCTGTATTTCTCCTATTTTAAGTTGTAGGTATCAAGATTGTGTCCAGTGACAGGTAAGTGACTAAGATAGCATAAACAGTGTTGAAATGCCAATTATTACAATAGCAACAGCTGGGGTTCAGGCACAGCAAGAGGCCTGAGGACATAGAATAGGTCCCCATGACAGCATGGGGGAAGGCTGAAGTATTAGTCAGCAGTGCGAGGGCTGCTGGCTTGTCTGAGATTACAAAACCAGCAGCTTTATTGAGAGCATTAGTGGCTGTATCGTGTTGAGTTCACGTTAAAAAGCCAGCACCTTGAAATCACAACTGAGCTAGACAAAAATTGCTTCTTCTCCATGGTATCACCAGAAGTTGGGAATCTGAGGCACCCGGTTTTGGCCCACAGAGGAAATGAAAGGAAGCCAAGATTGCCCTCCAGAGCTGTGACACAACTGGTCTGTGTGCTCGGGGAGTGGAGCAGTGACTAATGTCTTATGACGGGTGTGGGGGGGGGTCATGGGAAATCAAAGGAATATTCTCAGGTCTTGGCTCACTGAGTAGTTTTAGCTCCCTGTATTTGATGTACGCTGTAAGGTGCAAATCAGCAGAAGAGAGGACTTCTTTGGGTTTTCTGTCACCATCCTGCAGTCTGACTCCTTTTCCCAGAGAAGAGCTGGCAGCTTAGGAGTGTGTGGAAAGCAGAAGTGTGGACAAAGGAGAGAATGTGATCTGACAGGGGACGCAGGAACAGACTGAATACAAGAAGAATACAAGATTTGGAAGGTCAGAGGAAAACATTATGTTGACAATGTTCTTTTTTTTTTCTTCTATTTTTTAGTACAGGGTCTATAAGGTCTCACTACATAGATTGGACTCATAATGATCTGCCTGTGTTCAATCTCCCAAGATTTGGGATTACAGGCATGCACCACCATGCCCAGTCTCAATTGCCATCTCAGTGTGCCCTGGGGGTGGGGTCAGCATGGTGTGCCAGGGATCAAACCCTGGCCACTGTGTCTGCTTAAGCAGGTGCTTTAATCCACTGAGCTATTTGGCCATACCTTTGTTGACTATGTTCTGAAAAGTTTCACTCAAGACACTGGGAGGGAAGGGACTGACATACAACTTGTTAATCTTCACCTTCAAAACTGTCTAAAAGAGAAAGAAATCCTTCTTATACTATGTTAGATATAGTGAAAGATGTACTACAATATGCAAAAATCAAACATAATACACAAAATTGTAGTTATGTGAAGGTTAGATAACACTCAGCATGATTAGTTTCCATTTATTCACAAGTTTGGTTTAGTTCTGTTACTTCTTGGCTAAGTTTTCATTTAGCTGATCTCTTTGCCCCCACACGGTGTTAAAGTCTCTCATTACAACTGTATTATTGCTTATTTGATTTTTTATGTCTGTTAAAATTTGTCTTGGGTGCTCTTACATTTGGTGCATATTTATGATTGTTATCTCTCCCTCTTGCAGTTTTCCCCTAAGTCTGTAGCTACTTTCTTTACGTCTTTTGGTCATTTTCGATTTGAAATTCACATTTTCTGCAGACAGAATAGCTCCCGCTACTGTTTTCCAGGTTCTTGTCCCATGGAGCAGAGTATTGTTTTTCATTCATTTTCAGTTTATGAATTTCTTTTTGAGTTAAATGTGTTTCTTGTACATAGCATATTGTTGGATTTTGTTTCTTGATCTACTCTTCCAGTCTGTTTCTTCTGATTGGTCATTTGAGGCTGTTTACATTAATGGCTATAACTGATACATATTGGCTTATCTTTTTTTTTTTTTTCCAGAACCGGGGATTGAACTCAGGCCCTTGCATTTGCCAGGGAAGTGCTTATTCCACTGAGCCATCTCCCCAGCCCCCTTGGTTTTCTTTATCATGGTATTTTCCTGCTGTTGGTTCCTTTCCCCCTCTGTTTAATTGCTTGCCCTGCTTGGTGGGTCCTTTCTGCTTTGGTTCTTGAGATTGTGGTCATTTTTATCTCTCTGTAAACTATCTTTCAAAATTCTTAGTAGGGTGGCTTGCTGATTGTGAATTTCTGCAGTTGTTCTTTGTCATGAAAGCATCTCATTTCTCCATTAGTTTTAAAAGATAGTTTTGTAGGGTGTATCAATCTAGGTTGGAGGCTATTTACTTTGAGGACCTGAAATACTTCCTTCTAAACTCTTCTTGATTTGATGGCTTGGGTTGAGAAACCTGCCATGATTCTGATGGGCTTTCTTTACATGTGATTTGTTCTTTTTTTCTGACAGCTTTTTAATATTCTGTTGCTTTGCTGAATTTCTGGGATTTTTGTTATTATATATCTGGATGTGGATTGATTTTGGTGATGCCTAACTAGAGTTCTATATGCCTCACTCACTATATGTCAAATTCTTTTTTATATGCTTGGGAAACTTTTTGCTATTATTTCTGCAAATAGCATTTTTATATCATCCATGCTGACTTCTGCTTTTTCATTGACACGTATCAATCTCATATTGTACTTCTTTGAATTACTGCTGTTGAATTGTTATTTCCTGGTTCCTTGTAATTTTAAGAGATCTTTCCTTTTGCAATTGCTAGCTGCAATGCTGTCTTCAGGGTCTAAAAGTCTATCTTCAGTTTTGTTTCAGCAATTTTGCCAGATTTCCATGGAATTTTAAATTTCCTGGATATCTTTTTGAGTCTGTTTCATGCATTCTACTTCCTTCCTATATTGTTCATTCAAGGTTTCCATTATTTTTAGATGCTCCTTCTTTCCTTTTTAAATCTATGTCTTCTTTAGATATGCTAGGTAATTCTTTCATTAGGGTTGTCAATTCTTATTTACCTGGGATTATTATTTGTGATCAGATTTCTTGTATAGCTTGATGGAGTTTTTTCTTTACTTCATTTGTAATCATTTCAGAAATTTTAGGTATGCAACGTCCAAGTTCTTCCATATCAGTGTTTCCTGGAGTTGTTCTGGGTGGCCTGGAGGTTTGAGATTGCATTTTGCTCCTTTGTTTTGATATTTTCTCTTTCCAGTTTTTTTTCTTCTCTTTTCTGTGGTGATCCTTGTAAGATTTGATGTTAGATACCTATATCACTAATATCAAGGCCTCTGCAGACACAGTTTGTGCTTCAGGAATATCTTCTGTGTGCAGGAGATTCTTGGTCTGTGTCTGTCCCAAGATCCTGCCTTCCTGGTCAATTGAGTGTGGGAGGTCGGTTTCTGTTTGGCTCAGACTCCAGTCCTGTTTGTGTAGGGCTGTGGTAGGGTTATTATACCAGAGCATCCCAATGTAGTTACACAAGGGACAACAGATGATTACAACAGATATGACATCCAGCTACAGTAGTATAGTTAGCAATAAGCACAGTTTAGAAACTGACAATGTGTGGTAGCTGTTGATTTTATACGTTAGACCATAGAGGCAAAGCTTATAGCTACATAACAGAACCAGCCATAAATTATGAGTTTGCATGCAAAGGATTTCCACTTGTTAGAGTGGACTCATCTTGCATTCCTCTAGCTAAGCCTGTGGGTGTGTTCTGGGTGCTTTCTTTGCTGGCTGCCTGGCCCACAGTGTAGGAGTATGGGCTGGCAATGGGGTGCCTCCAGCCCGAGGCTCCCAAGCCTCTTGAGATTCACCAAGGCTCAGTGTCACTCCTAGATAGCGTGTGGGGGACAGTTACATTTAAATCAATTCAATATAATTTTAAATTCAGACTTTCAGTTACTGTCAACACATTATTTTGGCTGCCAAGAGCCACCTGGGTTTAGCCACATCAATGTTTACAGTGCAATAAAGCTCGTCAGTCAATGCAGAAAGTTCTGCTGCACAGAATGGGCCAAAGCCTCCCGCTTCTCCCTCCTGGGACAAGTTAGGAGCCATTTGGGAGCCTGTGCTGCCTGCTGAAGACCCTGTGCATGTGGTCACAGTGGAGTTCAGTGGAAGGATGCAAAGCCTTCCAGACCGACACTGAGCAGAACAATGCAAAGAGAGATTAATGGTCTCCATTGAGCACTTGATCCAGCCAGGCCAGAAACTTAATTCCTTAACTTTCAAGTGATGTGACTCAACCAATTCTATCTTATTTAAAAATAGTTTATTTTTATTAGCATACATCAACTGTGGATGTTAATGCAGTCCAGTCTGACATAGCAGCACATGTGCAGAGCACCAGGTGTATCTACCCACCTCTCTGTACTCTTCCTACCTCTGGAAATCAGTATTCTACATGGAGTTGGCTGTACTGAACTTTCAGATCTGAAGGAGCACGTGGGACACTTGCCTTCCGTGTCTTGCTTGTCACTTACCAGGATGGCTTTCAGTTGCACTGATTTCACTGCAAAGGACAATGTCATTCATCTTTATGGCTGAATAATATTTCATCATGTATATGGGCCACGTTTTCTTCACCCATTCATCTGTTCCCACATCTCAGCGGTTGGATGAAGCACTACAGTAAACGCGGGCACGGGGGCATCCATTTGGCACGCTCCTCTACTGTTCTTTGGATGAGCACCAGCAGTGAGACAACTGCATCACACAGTAGATGTAGGGCTGGGCCTGGGCTTCAGGGGCAGAGCTTCTGTCTACCCCAGGCAAGGCTCTGGGTTCAACGCTAAAACCGCAACAGACAAACACATGGTAAATATGTTTTTAGATCTTAAAGAAACAACCAAGTTGTTGTGCATTAATGATGGCGCTAATTTACACTTCCACCATCCTGGCCACCAGTGTTTTTTCTTTTTCTCCTTTAAATAATAGCTGTTCTATAGCCAGGCAAGGTGGCACACCCCTGTAAGCCCAGCACTTGAGAGGCTGGAACAGAAAGGCCTCTGCAAGTTCAAGGCTAACCTGGAGAATAAAGTGAGAGCCTGTCTCCAAATGAACAAAAACAGTCATTTGAGCTGAAGTGAGATAGTATCTCATTTTAGTTTTGGCTTGCTTTCTCCTGATAACTAATAATGTGAAACATTTGTCATACACTTGTATTTCCTTTGAAAAGTGTTTATTCAGCTTACCTGTCCACTTTGAATTGGACTATTTGTTTTTGTTAATTTTCTTGTGTTCCTCATACATCTTGGATAGTAATGGTCAGTCAGATGCATAAGTAGCAAATATTTTCTCCCATTTTGTAGACTGAGTCTTCACTCTGTTGTCTGTTTTGCAGAAGATCTTTGAATTTTGTTTTTATGAAAAAAGGTAACAGAGTTTTATAGCACAGTAAGGAGAATAACAAGAGTTAATATACCGCATATTGTCATCTTCAGAGTAGCTACACAGAGTACAAGATATGGGCATATACTTTTTCAAGTTGGTATTAGTATGAACCTCCCTTTTTAGTGAACTAAGAAACACTGATAGTATAGCTAACTTGCATTGTTCTCCCTTCCATCTTTTTAAATTCTCCCATTGGAACTCCTTTTTTCTTTTTAAACGTTATCTTCCCATTTCACAATATCTAATGTACACTTTAGACCTTCTTTACTCTTTAAATTTCTCACAGGAGGAGATAATATACACGTGAGTCTGACTTAATTCATTATTGAGTATGGTCTCTAGTTGCATCCATTTATCTATACAAGTCCCAAGTTCATCTTTCTTTATGGCTGAGTAGCATTTCATTTTATAAAAATACCCTATTATCTTTTTATTTTATTTTATTGAAGAACAAATAGCAATGAGACAGTTTCAAGACAAATTAACAGGATAGATTCAATAAATTAATGCATTGCAAACTGTTTTCATAATGTTTTGGTATCGTACAAGGTGCATACATGATATTATGCTTATAGATGTTATTATAGCAGATGTCTATAATTAGTGAATTAAGAGAGTGTAGCTGTTTACTTATCTTTTTTATACTTGAATTATATCACAGATTCAATAATTAATACTTTCTACCTTGTTATTTTCCTAGTGGTTGTCCATAGTACTAGAAGCTGACATAATATCTTGTCCAACCACTATTAGTGCAAATCTTGCTTCTCATAGAGTTATGCAGAAGCACGGCATATTTATCCTAACTGTACTGTTTATACACACACATCATGATTCTTCTTTTGTATCCCCCCCTTTTTTTGTCTAGACCTGTCAAAGATAAGCACTCTATTGTCATTAAACCAATTTAGGTGCCTGAACTTGGTGACACAATCCAACACAGTCCAGCATTCCACACTAATAGTGAGTTATCTGAAGAAGCTGTTGACTGTAGCCATTTACAGCTCAACTTATTATTATGGCCCCACGTTATATACCTCATTTTTATACTTTTTTGCTGGATGGCTAAGACCGAGACAGAGCAAGAACTATGTACCAAAAGATGTAGCTTTTAATACTCTATTATTTTAAAAAATTCTATTCCTTTGTTGATGGGCATTTGAGTTGCTTCTAATATTCAGCTATTACAAAGTGGGCTGTTATAAGCATGGGTGCACATTCTTGTGGCATGGTGTTTGTAATTCTTCTGGAAAGATACCCAGAAGGGGAATAGCTGAGTCAAATATGACCTCTAATCCTAGTTTTTAAAGAGGTCTCCACACTGGTGTCCACAGTAGTTGTACCAGCCTACACTCGCACCAACACTGGGGAAGGCTTCTTTTTCCCCAACAGCCTTGCCAGGATTTGTTATTGGTTTAGTCCTTGATAATAGCCATTTGTTTACTAGAGTGAAAAGGAATCTCAGTGTTGCTTTAATTTGCATTTCTTGAATGATCAGTGATGTTCAACACTTTTTATAACATTTATTTGCCATTTGCATCATTTTTTGCCATTTGTATCTCTTCATTTGTGAAGTGTATGTTCACCTCAGGTGCCCATTTTTAGATTGGGTCTTTGTATTTTTTGGGAGGGGTCTGAGTCTTTTCAATCATTCACATGTTCGAAATGCAAGTATTTCATCTGAGGCACAAAACAAACCAACAACAACAAAACAACAACAAAAACAACTGAAAGAGAATATATTAAACCAAACAGCTGAAAGATGATTTTAGCTTCTGCTAAGATTTTTCTCCACTCTGTGGGTTGTCTTTTTTCACTTTATTTGGTGATTTCTTTTGATGTGCAAAAGCTTTTTTTTTTTTTTTTTGGTGCAGGGTCTCACTATGCAGCCCACATTCATAGCGATCCTCCTGCTTTTTGCCTCCCACGTGTTGGGATTACAGGCGCACGCCACCATGCCCGGATTGCATCGCCGGCTCAGTGCGCCCAAAGGTGTGGCCAGCACTGCTTGTGGAACCAGGGATCGAACCCTGGTCCCTGTGCTTACCTAAGCAAGCACTTAGTCCGCTGAGCTATACCCCTGTCCCTGCAAAAGCTTTTTAATACCATGAGATCCCCATTGTTGATTCTTTGAAGTATTTCCCATGCAGTCTGAATTTTGTTTATAAACTCTGCCTACACTTACGTCTTCAAGACTTCTACCTCATTTCTCTTCCAATAGATTTAGTGTTTCTGTTCTAATATCTATATCTTTGATCCATTTTTACTTTAACACATGGTGATAGACATGGGTCTAGTTTTCATCTTTGGTATGTAGAGAGCCAGATTTTCCATTACCATATATTAAAGAGGCTATCTTTCTTCCAGTGAATGTGTTTAGCCCGTTTATAAAAAAATAAAGTGGATGATTGTTTTTGTAGTTGCATATGTACCCTCTGATCTGTTCCACTGATATTCAGGTCCATGTTTTGCAAGTACCATGCTGATTTTATCACAGTATCTTTGTAGTATAACTTCAATTCAGGGATTGTGATACTTCTTGCCTTATCTTTGTTGCTTCATATTGCCTTTTCTATTCTAGGTCTCCTCTGTTTCCAAATGAATTTTAGGAACATTTTCTCTAGTTATGTGAGATATACTAATGATATTTTGATTGAGATTTCATTAAGTCTGGCCATTGCCACCATATTTGAGAATCTGGCCATTTCCACTATATTGGTTCTTCTTATCCACAAGCAAAGGATATCTTTCCATTTTGTGGTATCTCTTTGATCTTCCCTTTCAGAGTACTACAATTTTCAGTGTATTTATCTCCTTTGTTACATTGATTCTTAAGTATTTCACTTTTTTGGATACTACTGTGAAGGGTATGTTTTCCCTAATTTCTCTCTCAGTGAGTTTGTTGTTTGTGTACAGGAAGGCTATCAGTTTTTGAGTGCAGACTTTGTATCCAGCTATGCTACTGAATTTGGTTATTGAAGTTAGAAGTCTTCTGGTGAAGTTTTTGGGGTCTTCTATGTAGAATATCATGTTATCTTACAGAAGCATTTTGATTTAATGCATTCCCCTTCTTCTCAATCTATCTATAGTCTGTCTGTCTATCTATCTATCTATCTATCTATCTATCTATCTATCTATCTATCTATCTATCTATCATCTGTATTTACTTCTGTTTCCTATACTTTAAAAATCATAACCAAGAAATTATTGCCAGTACCATTGTTGTGAAGTGTCTTCCTATATTTTTCCTCCAGTGGCTTCATAGTTTCAGGTCTTCCATTTAGGACTTTGGTCCACTTTGAGTCGACCTTTCTAAAACGTGAACCCTAAGGCCCTAGTTTCTGGAAGGTGGATATCCATTTTTTTGGCAGCTATTTATTGAAGGGCCGACCTCTCTCTGGTGTGTGTTTTTGGTGCTTTTATCAAGAATCACAGATTGGCTGTAGCTGTGTCCACTGTCTCACTTATTTTATTCTGCTTAAGCATGTCTGAATTTTTCATATGACATTTGCAATAACAAATTAATACCCAACCACAAAAAAGACCTATTGAAGGTGAAACTGGAGTCTCCAATCCTCAACTTGAGTTAGAATCAATGTGTCAGGAGAAGAGCACCCTTCTTATACTTGTGGAATCAAGATCACGTATATCTTACTGAATCATGGGTTTTCTTGAATTCATAACTAAAGTGAGAGGCATCGAGGAATAAAGAATGTGAAAAAGGGGAGTGATTTCATAATTCAGGCCTGGCAGTACAGTAAGAGGACAGTTGAAGCTGTTTTCCTGCCATCTGCTTGTACAGGTGGGCAAAGGGAAGTAGCCTGTGACTCCTGCCTGGTGAGCACTGGGTATTTGTGGTACTGGCTGGCATCTCTAATTGTCTTTCCATGCACTTTCTCATTCTCTAAGAGTTCTATATTTTTAATGTGTGCTGTTTCCATGGTTGAAATTCTCTTGAGGAGAGGGAATGAATAGGCCTCTCTTTTCATCCAGGCATGCTTCAAAATAATTGTTATATTCTGGCTTCATATCCATCCCCTTGTTCTCCCTTTACAGTCTTCCTGGGTGTGTGACTAAGTGGCTATCAGGGTGAAGTGGGTCGGTAGGTGTGTGTGGCTATGTGTCACCCCACTGTGGACAGGTTGATGTTTGTGATCACAGAGCCCTCAGGGATCAAGATGTAAGAAGATATCTCCATTGACAGATGGTGCCCTTGTCATCAACCAAGGGTTCCAGGACCCTGCTCGGTGGCACAGAAGCAGATGAAAGTTAGAATGCCAGGAGGTCCAGGAGAGTACTTAATGTCTGTGGACTGTTAGTAAAGGCTATAGTCAGCATTTTTCAAGGGCTTATTGTACTCCAGTCCTTAGGCCAACATCGTTACAGCTGAGAAATGAAGCATTACTTACTTCAAGGTAGGTACCATTTGCACCTTCACTTCTTTACAGATGAGGATACTGAGGCACAAAGGTGTGCAAGCTAACATTAGTCATTCTACAAGAGATCGGTCACATAGTGTGGAAAGTGGGTAAGGGTGTCCTCACATTAATTTTCATGTTTGTAAGACGTATACACTTGTCCCAAATCCTTACAAAGCATAACTGGCCACTGACCAGGAATATTCCTTTCTTCATTATTTCAACAGTAAAACTCCCAATAGTACTTGAATTAGGCAGAAGGATGTGCAGTTACAAACTGCTTTACTAGCCTTCCTTGCAGCTAGGCAGCCATTTGGCCAAGTTCCAAGTCTTGGAAGGTGAGCAGAAGTGAGAATAAAATCTCTGCGCTGCATTGATCAGGAAAATGAGCGCATTCTCTTTCTCTTATACCAGACTTCTTGTTTTCTGAAATAAGGATGGGATCCAGGAGCCAGGGAACACTTTCATTTTTGCCAGGGAAGTGCTTATTCTACTGAGCCATCTCCCTGGTACTCAGGGAACACTTTTAACCCAGCAATGGATGTCATATGTTGTAGATGGCTGGACTACCTCATTGTTCTCACCCTGCTTCCTTCATGACTACAATGTAAAAGAGAAATACATCTTCATGTTGTTTAAATCACTATGAGTTTGAATCTTTTTCTTGTAGCTTCAAACGCTATCTACCTCATACACAGCACGAAAATGCAATTTTATTTGCCCCAGTGGGAAAGAGGATTAAAGATAAAAATCATTCTTGTTTGCATGTATTAATTAAATAATTGTGGAAGCTTCTATGTGTCAGGTGCCATGCTAGGGATTGGCAACATAACCTGAATATTGTGGATCTCATGGTCTGGTTGGGAAGATTGCAGTGCTGGAAAATGCAATGACAAAGACACAAAGAAAAGACTTGAAAAGCACCAGGAAAAGACAGTTATCTTGCACAGGCAAGGTTCACTGTATCTAGAGGAGGTGCATTTGGTGCATAGATCTTATTTGTCCAGTGTGAGTTTGGGCTGCACATGGCTGGCATAACACGGGTCGTTGTTCTCATTTGGTAGTGATGCAGTCATGGTGGAGAATTTACATGGCAGGTTAGAAAGTTCCCAGGAAGAAGGCTTCTGGGACTTTTGCAGTCATGTTTGCATAAAAGTAACTGGTTTCTGTTGCTAAAGCCAGAGAAACTGAGTGGCTGCTGTCACAAACTGGAAAGTCTTCTTGCCAAGGAGTTTATAGGAGCATGGCTTATGGGAGAGCTTCTCACAATGAAATCAAAATGGTTTGAGCACAAATAAGGGTTGAATTTGTCTCACATAAAAGAGATCTCATAGTATTTGTGAATTGAAGCAAAGCTGGACTTAAGGATCTGTGACTCTAACAAGGACTCAGTAGTGGGACTTTGCTCAGAATATCATAAGAAAACACCAGAGGTAGAGTGGTCTAAGAAGCAGACAATTGTGTCCTTACAGTTCTGAAGACTGGAAAGGCTAAGTTCGAGGTCTGGCCATGTTCAGTCTCTGGTGAGGTCTCTATGCATGGCTAGGAGATGACCACCTTCTTGCTGTGTCTTCATTTGGTGAGAAGAAAGAAGGAAAGCAGACTCTGCCATGTTTCTTCTTAAAAGGTCACTAATCTCCCCAAAGGGCCATGTCCTCATGACATCATCTAAATATGATTACTTACATATACTATCACACTGGAGTGTGAATTTTGGAGGGACAAAATTCTAGGTATGTCCACAGCTAGATTCTTCATGGTTGACCTCGGTCCCAGGTCCTCACGGGATCCAGGTGGCTGTCAGCAGCTCATTCCTGTACCTTCTGAATGAAAATGTAGCAGGTGGTTGACAAAGCTTCCTCTGTGGTAGAAGCTCACTCACCAGAGCTCGTCTCCCTGAGTGCACTGGACAAGGCACACATCCCTAGGAGGAGCACATGTCCACCCCAGTCACATCATCCCAAGCCCTATTATCTGAGAGTAGAGAAAGGGCTGAGTCTTTTCTGAAAAATGTGGTACTGTTCTTTATAAAATACCTCACAGCAGCTCCAAGTCCTGCTCATTCCTTATGGAAAACTCATGATGAACATTCCTTACACTGTCTGTCATCTCTGCGTTGGCTGGAGAGGGATTTCCAGAGAACCAGAGGCAGGGCCATTGACCAGATGGCTTGCAGACCTAGAACTGCTTGGATGTAAAGTAGGGACAACCATTTTCTGGGAGGATGAGGGCAGAGTGCCTATTACCTTGTCTGCTCTTGGGATCCAGCTTTGCCACACTTTAGCTGTGTAGCTTTGGGACAGTTACTGCAGCTCTCTAAGCCTCAATTTCCTCCTATATAAAATGCAATTATAGAGTGTCTCATTGTGTTATTATGAAGATTAAATGATTTTTCTGGCTGTTACATGGTGCACAAGGGATAATTTTTAGCCGTTACTATCATTGCATGGGAGGAAAAGTCATTTAAGGAGAAAATTCTAAAAATACGATGTATCCCTAATCTTAGAAATCTGTTTGGCACTCAATAAACATTAGTAAAACAAAGATAAAAGGAAGAAGAGACAGGGAACTCAGGCTTAAAACTCACTGCACATTCTGGTTTTACATTGGTGGTTGGTGGAACAGAATAGGTCAGGATGGTGACCCATTTTTTTTCCTAAGGAAAACCTGTGTGGAAAGATGCTTGATAGATCTACCAGTCCTAATGCCTTTTCTGACCCCAGATATTGGCTCTGGTGTTTTCCTCAGTGCTTCGCAGCTGCTCTCTGTCTTTCTCTGTTGGAGCACACAGGGCCTGGATGTGTAGGCAGAAAGTAATAATGTTTACTAGGCTTTGAAAATCCCTCTTATGCCTGAGTGTCTTGGGAGCTGATTGTCTTCCAAAAGTGACACCAGATTTATAAGTGTCCAGGTAGCCATTTTTCTCAGTGGAAACAAAACAAAATTGTTCTTGCTTCAAAGTGCTTCAGTAATGAGAGTATCCGGCTCTCTTGAAGCACTTCAGGTTTTGAGATCTTTCTAAACAAAAATCATGGGCATTTCAAGAACTGTCAGGAGTCAGAAGAGAGACAAGGGTGGGAGGCGGGGCTAGGAGGCCTTCTCTCCTGCTGCAGGTACTGGAGCTCTTGTGTGTGTTTGTCAAAGTCATATGTCTGAGATAATCCCTTGGCTCGGGGCCTCTGATTTCCAGATGTGGTTTCTAAGGTCAGGTACCTGGACAGGACAAGGTTGAAAACAAGCTGGTGGGCTTAGAGATGGGAAAGGCCCTCAGATGTGCTGTGAGGAAGCTTTCTAATCTGTTGGAATGGATTAGAAAGGGCCCAGCTTTGGGCTGCACTGTAAAATGCACTCAGCAAATGCTGCTTTCATTTTCTCTGCCCTCTGTTAGTGATGGGTTCCATTGCAGGTAACATAAAATGACTATACTGTGACACATGAAAAAGTGTCTCTCTACATAGCATGGTGTCCAGAGGGAGGTGCTGAGAAGCTCAGCAGTGCTGGTGTCCATAAGTTATGGCTCCATAACTTTCGTGGCATTTCTCTCATGTGTGTCACTTCATGGTCAAAGGCGGGCAGCACTCCCCACTGTCCCACCTGTGGTGGGAAGAAATAAATGCCTGAAGGACTATGTCAGTGGGGTTGCTTCCCACTTTTGAAGGCAGACTTACCTTTAAACCAGTGTCTGTCTTTTGGTAGAAGTATGGTTGTGTCTCATTTGTTGAAGTGGAATCACACGGTCTTCTGAAGCTGTGGAAGAGGCTGGGAAACCAGTAAAGTATGGTGTGACTGGTTGTTGAGAAACATATTGTCCCCACCCCCTCAGGGGAGATGCAGCAGATCGAGTGCTTCTGAAGTGGACAGTTAGGAAGAATTGGGCTGGTGGGATGCTACTGGGGATCATTCCTTATGAAAGGGAAGGAAATAAGCCAAATCGGGCAGGTGAAGACATTGAACCTCAGCCACACTTGGGCTACTCTGGAGCACATGTGGCCCTTGAAGTTGTCCCTGTTGGGATGGTGTGGTTCCTTCTTACACACTGCATGCCTGGTCATTGGCTGTGAGCTGAGTGGAAGCCGACCTTCTAGGCAAGATGGCATCCTGCAGAGGAGGCAGGACCTGAGGGAACTTGAGAGGCTGGTGGCCTCCTGAGGACCACCACCACATGTCTCCTTGAAAGGGTACCCGAGTAGAGCAGTCCTTGTTCATCACAAAAAGAACAGATAAATCATGCTGATGTAGAGAGGAGACCACCAGTACAGACAGGGGGTGTTCCCACTGTGTATACTGAGGAGGCTGGGTTGATGAGAGCTGGAGATGTTGTTGAAGAGCTGGTGACACGTGGTCCTGACACCCCTTGGGGAACCATGCAAGGGCTGCCTCTGCCTCCAGGGCACTGGCCATGCTGCTATGAATAAGGCACCATTCTGCTCTGGGCACAGCCAGCAGCCTGCGTTTTCATGGTGAGTAGTTACTTAGAACAGAGGCAGTGTTACTCACTGTCCAAGGCCGAACTGACAGCAGGGTGGCTGCAGGCAAGGAACAAAACATAATTCATCCGTGAGAGTGATGGTGAAGGTTGGAAATACTTGGTGATGACCTGGGTCAAATCTAGGTGTCTCTAAGGTCTACTCATGACACATCCATAGGGAGGGGTCAGGTCCTGCACTATATGATACAGTTTATAGAAACATACTTGGATATCTTATTTGGACGTAGTTTAAATTTAAGCAAAATGGTGAAGATAATACAGTGAATTTCTTTATATCTCCCATCCTATTTTGTCTACTGTCAACCTCTTACATCACTCTGAGACCTTGCAGAAGGAAAAAAAAATCAACACCAGCACATTGTTGTTAAATTCCAGAAGTAACATTAAACTACACTGCTCGCCCCCTCTGGTCTTTATTTTGATCTCACCAGTTTTCCATTGAGAGCCTCTTTCTATTTTAGAATCTAAAATGTCACATCATACAGAGTCATTGTGTCTTCTTAGCTTCAACAGATCTGTGACAGTTCCCACCTTCCTTTATTTTTCATGACTTTAGTGTTTTGAGCCTGGGTTAGATATCAGAGGGGCCTGCAATTTGGGCCTGTCTGATGTTTCTCTTATTGCTTGTGTAGAGTTATGTCCCAAGTTTATGGAAAGGATACCACAGAGCCATGGGCACTCTTATCATATTATGTTTGGGGGTACATGATAGTCATGCAATATCACCAGGGTGATTTCTTGATCACTTACTTAAAGGGGTGCATACAACTGAGTTTGGCCTTCACATTCTTGTGTAGGTTTCTTTTACATTTTCAATCTCTGCTTGTATTCAATGGAAGGCCTTGGGCAAGTGATACATCGTTACCTCACCTGTAATGCTGATGAGATGGTAGGTGCCCTGTGGACAGTCTTTCTCCTGTTCCTTTGTACCCTTTCCCTACCAGGCCCAGTGTTGCCAGGGGCCACACCTACTCTGCCCTGGCAACATTGCCAGGTACTTTCTGTGCATTGTCTCTGATCTCCAGAACCCCCATCTAGGTGCATGGTCATGTGATGCTATTTTTCATATTAAGAAACAGTAAGGTAAAGTTAGTATCACAAGGTCAAGTGGGAAAATACTGATGGGAATCCACACCCACACTCTTTCCCCCTGTGTTGGTCATGGGCGGACCTCATGCGGGGGAGAGGGCAGCAGAAATGCTGGATGTAAGGAGTGCCTTAAGCCAGAGCGGTCCTACGCGTGGCTGTGGGAGGCACAAAGAACCTTAAAGGAATATAGGTGATGAGTACTCGAAGATAGATGCACTGCCTTTCTAAATAAAGAGAGAGAGAGAGAGAGAGAGAGAGAGAGAGAGAGACTGTGCATCATTGTGACCACAGCAAGAAATCTATAACCATAACCATCTCCCTTGCTACCTCTATAAGAAAGAGGCAGGGAAGACACGGTGGGTTCTAGACTCGCAGTGCTGCCCAGCAGCAGGTAGCTAGCAGGAAGCGCTCAGCAAGCATGTACTTTTGGAATGGAGACTGATGCCAAGAGCGCCTTTGTTCTCACAACACTTTTGCTTGAGATTTGGCCAAAGCAAACTGCGCAGAACACTGCTCGCTTTCCACTTGCGTGCTGTTGCTTCACAGCATCGGTCACCCGAGGCTCACCGTTCTCAGCTGCTCCTGTGGTTGTGCTTCACTCCTGCAGACTGTCCACTGGGCCTAGGGGACGGCAGGAGCGGGTGGTGTCGCTCAGAACAGGCGCACAGTTCTCCGGCACTTCTGCCTGTCGGGAGTTTCTCCTGTGAGCCTTTCCGCTGTCTCCTTCTCTGCCTAGGCATGGCTTGTCATCTGGCTTGTCATGGGCGTTCGCTGAGCTCCGTTTCCCACTCTTTTGTCTTCAGGAATACAGTGGGGGGAGGGTGGGAGTGGAGGATCAAGCAGTTCCGTGGTGTTGGGGCAGGTTTTAGCTTGCACACTGTGTGTATTGTCAGCACGCAGTGGGGCCAGCCCGGGCACCGCAGGTCGTGACATCAACACTGTCTTCACAGCCAGGAGGGTCTTCAGCAGGAAGCCCCTTATGGCCGGGCAAATAGCTCAGCCTGCGTGGTGCAATCTGGACTGCCTTGTGGCACCCCCCCGCCCCCCAGCGCTGAGACCATGACTGAGAGTGGGCGTGGGAGCGCGCACCTGTAATCGAGCTCTTGGGAGACTGTAAACAGGCGGATCACTAGGAGTCCGATCTAGTAGTGAGACCCTGAACACCCTGTAGACCCTTCACTAAAAAAATACCAAGAAAAACCCCATGCCATTTACCTTCAGGCTCTGCCATAAACTGCTTACTGACCAGCAGGACTTCCTTGCTATCCTTCCCTCCTTCCATTCAGCTGTCTCCCTCCCTCCTCCCTTCCTTGCCTTCTTCTGTCCAGTTCTTTCCCTTTCATTTCTGCCCTCCTAACTTTAACTTCCTGTTTCTCTTCCTTCTTTTCTTTCTTATTTCCTTCTTCCCTCATTTCTTGCCTTCTTGCTTCTTTTACTTTCCTATATAATTTTATAATTTTCACAGTTTGTATAAATTTTACAATTACAATGGTATAATTTTACAAGTATATATGTATTTGCCTAAATAAAATAGAGAAATTCAACAAAGTATCCAATATTTTAATGTTGTATATTGAACACACTTTTTTTTTTTCAGAATTGGGATTGAACTCAGGTCCTTGTGCCTATTCCATTGAGCCATCTCCCCGCCCTCTAAACTTTTATTATTAAACTTTTTATTTCCCAGATTTTTGGATTTATTTTTGTTTTGCAGTACCAGGGATTGAACTCAGGACCCTGTGCTTGCCAACTAGGCACTTATTCTACTGCGCTATCTCCCTGGCCCCTGAATTTATTTCTAAAAGTGCATTAAACACCTAATATTTTTTATAGCTGTAAGTCTATAATTTTTCCCATTTTTATTAATCTATACATATCATAACATGCAGTAGTTTTGGGACAGTCACAAGGTGGTGTAGTCGTCACCACTGTCATATCCCAGAACATACTCATCGCCCCCGGAAGAGGTGCTGCCCCCCCCAAATCTCACACCGATCAGCAGTCACACTCACGGCTCATAAACTATTTCTCCAATCTCCTGGCCACCACCAGATGACTTTCTGTCTTCAAGCATTTGCCTCTCAAGGATAGTGCAGACGAATAGTGCAACTATACTTGTGCTCCTTTGCACCTAGTTTCAGAAAAACACTTATTTAAAAAGCTTCCCTGTTAGCCTGGCATTGATAAGACAAAATACCTGGGAAAGTCAACGTAGAGAGGGAAGGGTTAGTTTGAGCACTGGTCAGCCTGGAGGCAGAGCCTTCTAGCAGAAAGGCCTTGAGGAGTGGAGCTGCTTGCCTCGTGGGAGGTGGAGAGAGAGGGGAAATAGCTGGAGAAGCAGAAGCTGCAGGCAAGGTTCAGTGCCTCCCAAGACCACACCCCATGACCCACTCTCTTCAGCTGTGACCCACTTCTAGGTTTCCATCATCTTCCCAAATGCCATCATGTTATGAGCTCATCTCTGAATTAGTCCAAGCCTTCTGGTCCTATTGCAGTCCAAAAGGGCACCAGCTGGCACCAAACCTATAGCACCTGCTTTAGGGGAGATTTCCAGCGCAAACAGCTCTGCCTGCCCTACTACGGCCAGCGGTGTAACGAGGTAGCTTCAGGTCCAGGAATCTGTGCTCCCCCTCACCAGCTGCCATCTCCACCTCCGAAGCTCCTGAGTGGGCGAGGGTGGCTACTCCCAGCCAGGACGGAGCCCATGGCTGTCTTCCTCCTGCACTTTTGTCGTGCTCTGGGTGACATGAGCTGCAGGTGTCATGCATGCTTGCAGGGCCAATCCCTGTACCTTTAATTACTTAGTAAGGTGCATGACACACTTAGGGTAGAACCATTGTCCCAGTGCTGAAATAATAGAGCAAAATATGCTGTGATCAACTTTTTTTTTTTTTTTTAAATCACAAACCTGCATTTTCCCACTCTTTCTTTTTTCCTTTTGAGACAGGGTCTCACTATGCAGTTCAGGCTGGCATTATGCTCACTTTGTAGCCCAGACTGGTCTCGAACTTGCAACAATCCTCTTGCTTGAGCTTCCCCAGTGCTGGGATTACAGGCATGTGCCACCATGCTCAGACTCTTCAGGTTTTAAATAAGAAACAACAACAACAACATCAAATCCTCCTAGAAACTGTAAATTTTCTTGCATAACATTCATTGAAACAATTGTAGAGACAACACAATCAGAACTATCTTATTTGGAATGTCTTGAATTTCAGAGACCTCTTAGGAATCAAGTAAGTGTTTTGTGTTTGGAATGCTTCAGTGGGAAGGAGCATATTACTGAAGGCCTCCTACAGCCTCAGTGACAAAGGCTTTCTCTCAGCCTCCCCTGCCTTCCTGTCTCTCACTCATCTTCCTCAGCAAGCCACACAGACCAAAACTCCTCTTCTGTCAGCCAAGTCATAAGCCCTAGAACCCTTTCCCCCCAAGCACAGGAACTAGAATTTTATACTGATCTTCTCTTCCTTTTCTGCCTATGAATTGATGATCATCAAGAAATCTGCTGAGCTCCCTTGTCAGTGGAGAGCAAGATTTTTGAAGACAGACAGCCCTGCTGGGGCCCCTTCAGCCTGCTGCACTAGCTCACACCTTCTGTGCTCTGCCATCTTTCAATGTCACATCAGCTAGCCAAAGTGCAAGAACAGGTCTTTCACCTTGAGTCTTCACGTGTGAAGGCTCCGGTGTTATGAAACTGTGGCCTAACATTGTCGTTATGGCTTTTCACCTATTAACTGTCTGTTGCCAGATAATTACAACCCATACAATTATCAGACTTCCTTGCAGTAGCTTTCTTCTCTGTCTCTGTCTCTGTCTCCTCTGTTCCTGTCTCTGTCTCTCTGTCTCTGTCTGTTTCTGTCTCTCTCTCTGTCTCTCTGTCTGTCTCTCTGTCTGTCTGTCTCTCTCTCTCTCTGAGGGGATGGAACATAAGGCCTACCAGTGCTATGCAAGCCTCCACTACACCCCAGGGCCTTGTGCAATTTTGTTTTGTTAGTCTGACAGAATCTCTTTGGAAACTCAGGATAACACATTCATTTTCTTTTAGTCAATTCACAAATTGTAGCAACTGTGCCAGACAATGATCAAAGGCAGCCGCGTCTGGTGTGAAGCCAGGTGATCCAGGGTGTGCCAGGGCCCTGCTGCTACGCAGTCTGGTTGAAGACAGTGAATAAAGACATCTCTGTGGGGCTGGGGAGATAGCTTGGCAGCATAAGCGCCTGCCTGGCTAGCGGGCAAGTTGATTCCTGGTACCACTTGCTGTGCTCGCCCTGGAACCAGACCTTGTATTGAAAATAAATAAATAAATAAATAAATAAATGAACAAACAAAACAAAATTTAGAAATGTATCTGTGGGACCTGGACGACCTATATCACATACATTTCTTAACCCTAAATATCTGTCTTCTTTCAGCAGTCCTATCATTGGGGACCAGCCTCCCTGTTCCCTTTGCCTGGGGAACATCCCAGGCCTCTGTGCAAAGCTGCTGTGTTTCTGGGGTGCTGCCCTAGTGCTTTGGGGGAGGGGCAGGGGTCTGCACATCTTGTTGTTCACACTAGAGCTGGGATGGAGCGGAGCAGAAGCTCCCCACACCACTGCCCTGGAATCCCCCGGGATCTTGTTCAATGCACACATCCTCAGTGTCCCCTCAAAGATTTATGGGATAAAGCTGCAGCCCTAGAGGTTGGGGAGATGATGGACTCTGTTAGAGCCTAGATCCAGTGGAGGTCTTTAGGTCTCTGGGGCTGTGTTTTTGCAAAGGATTATGGGAGCCCATCCCTCCCCCATATCCCTCTTCACTTCTTGGCCATGGTTAAGCGATTTTGCTCTTCAGAGAAGTGCTTCTGTCATGGTGTGTCACCATATCATGGGTCTGAAGGATTCAAACCTCTACCACTGTGCGCAGAGATAGAACTTTTCTCTGTATGACTTGGTTATCTCAGGTGCTCATTAGAGTCATGCAAAGCTGACTGACTGCAGTCTGAGGTCTGGCGCTGCTGGTCTACCAGTCACACACAGGCAGCACGGAAAGAGACCAGACCTGCTACAGACCGAGCGACGCAATGCCACAAGAGGCAGCTCAGTGCGGGCTTGGCTTTGGGAACATCAAGTTGGCCTTCAGAAGCATCCTGGTCCTCAGCAGCACCCACCACAGCAGTGCCCACCTTCAAGGTTGCTCATTTTCATGGCTTCCACTAGGTGACAGCGCTGGCAGCCAGCATCTATACAGCCTTGTCTGCAGGTGTGTAACTTGGGGACTTTTCCCATTGTGTGGCACCCACCCTCAGTGTCCCGAGCTTCCTGAGCACCTGTGAGCCACCCCGCAGCCTTTCATGTGTTTGCTTTTTACTTCTATTCATGCAGAGTAGGTTTTATTATTCACCCCCTGTGCTGACCCATTTTTGCATGACACTTTCAATAGGTGAAACTGGCTCCTTGGGGAGATATGTGATAACATGTAGCACTTCCGTCACAGCAACAAAATGTCTGAGATAAACAATGTAAAGGCAGGCAGTGTTGATCGTGGCTTACAGTTTCAGAGGTTTCAGTCTGTGGTTAGCTGGCTCCATAGCTGTTGGGCCTTTGGCAGGGCAGAACGTCATGATGATGAGGACAGGGTGCTGCTCAGCACAGGGTGTAGGGGAGCGAAGAGAGAGAGAAGGGAAGAGGCAGGGTCTCCCCACTCCCTTCAAAAGCGCACCCAAGTGGCCCACTTTGCAGAGGTTACCCCTCCCCACAGTGCCACAGGGTGGTGACAGGAACTTTAGCACATAGGCCTTTGGAAGACGTAGAACATGAGAGAATCCTGAGCCTTCATCAGTCCAGACGAAAGTGGGTTAGTCAGGAATGGCTGCAAGACTCGGTTCTCAGCAAGATCATGTAAAGAAAGCTTGCGTGCAATGCCTGGCCAACCTGGCACCATGTCTGTATTAGTCTCCTGTTGCTGCTGTAATAAATTTACCCAATTTAGTGTCTTAACCTGATATGTATTTACTGTCTTCTTCCTGTGGAGGTCAGAAACTCAAAATGCATAGGCAGGGCTGCACCCTCCTGGAGCTGTAGGACAGAACCCTCGTGTTTTCCAGGGCCACCTTCGTTTCTGGGCTCTTAGAACCTTCCTCCAGCAGTATAGCAACTTCAGATTTCTCTCTGACTGTTTCACTGTCTCATCTCCTTTTCTTCTGAGGAGCCTCGGGACTATGCTGCATCCACAGGACTCATCCAAGATGTTCCATGTGTCAATACCCATAACTTAATTGTGCCTGCAAAATCCCTCTGCTGCATACCTTTTTATTTTCTTAGGCTGTGGGGATTAGGTTGCAGGCATTGGTGGGGAAGGCCTGATTCTATCACACATCTATTATAGAGTGTTTTGAGCCTCCAGTGAGGATTCTTAGCACACTCATAAAAGCTCAGTTCCTTGTGACTGACTCATTCTGACTCAAGATTAACATATTTGCTTATAATGAGGATACCTCAGAGGCCAGAATACGTGAGCACTCTGTATAGAGGATTCCCTCTTTCAGGCATTCTTGATAATATAAATTATTACCCAAAGGCTGCTTATGAGTTAGAAATTTGGAAGAAAAGTAGAATTTATGGGCGTGTGAAGACAGGATCTAAAGAAATGCCCCTTAAGAGGACATGGGACCTCAATTTACTCCACCATGGGGAAGCTTGTAGATTTGCTGAATTAATCAGAGAGAAGAATAAGCAGATCATCTGTAGGCAGAAAGAAGCACAGTCAGAGAGGAGTGTGGATGCTCAGAGTGAGCTGTGGTACGGGCTGAAGTTGGGGTTTTTATGTGACCTCAGCATACCTCAAGACGTCCAGGGTGCAAGATTGCTATGGTGCTGCCCACCGAGAGGTAGAGAAAGAGGACTGAGCCCAGCCTGGACAACTTGGCAACTCAGCGAGACCCTCTCAAAATAAAAAATGAAAGCAAAAAAAAAAAAAAAAGAGATGTATTCCCTGAGCTGTTCACCTGAGGATGGACCCCTGTGAATTTGTGAGTTCATACAGATCCATTTTACAGATGGAAAGCATGGGCCCAGTTTACAGGCTTGCTCTCTCCTTGAGACTCTGTATTCTGTTTGTTTTGTGGTTTTGACTTCTGGAGGGCAGGGTGGGCTGTTTTGTATTGTGTGTGAGTTTCCTGGAGGTGAAAAGGGCATTTTCACCTTGAGTAACTTTACTGTCTAGAAGTTGCAGTTCTCTCGAGAGTACAGATCATGATATTTCTTGTCCCCTCCATATCTTTAGTATTTTATCCTTCTTCAGAAGGGCGACCAATTTTCAGAAATAAAGCTTCATTGGGACACAGACTCACACTTGTTTGTCTATGCGCTGTGGTAACTGCACAAGTCCTACACTGTCAGAGTTGAGTTGCTGCATAAGGCATGGCCTGTAAAGTCTAAAATATTCATTATTTGGCTCCAGCCTGAGATAGGAACTTAACCAAACCAATGATTTTTAAGCATCTGCAAGAGCCAGCATCACCCGGAAGTCTCATTAGAACACAAACCCCACCCACTCAGCTGTCCATTTTCTTCCCAGATGATGCTTGATGCTCGCAGCTGCCTGTCCTCAGGCAGGTCCACCTCCTGACCCTGCCCTGTAAGACCATAAATGCAGAGAGGCGGGGCCGTGCCTGGCTGGGAGCCTCTGCCCTGTACCCTGCAGGAGGCCGGGATAGGGACACTGGCCCTCAGTGGCCCTTAGAGACCTCATCTCTGCCTTCCTGTCAGCCAGAGACTCACATGGGATAAGAGATCCACGTGGCCTAGCTAGATGATTCCAAAGACATCTGTTTTCACTAAGAGAAAAGATACAGAAGAAGGAGAAGAGGCAGAAGAGGAAAGAAGAAGAGGAGGAGGAGTGAGATTATGCCTGTGCAGCAAGGTGGCTCCTCGGTGCCTCCTTCTGGGGTAGGTGCCTGGATCTTGGGCCTGGATCTGGAAAGTAAGCCTCGCCCCTGGTTCTAGGCTGGACTCTTCAGTGACCACGGTGGGCCTCGGGAGTGCCAGGGTCAGTGGAGTCAGAGCTGTGGTTGTCAATGGCAGGGGAAGAATTTCCTGGGCAAGCCCAAGGGAGGATGAAGAGGCGCCAGGATATGGTTGATGTTGGTCAAGAAGCTAGCAGGGTTCAGCTCCTGGAAGACACGGCCACACCAGAAAACACGTCTGGAAACTGCTTCTTTTCCCCTTTAAGGAAAGCGGTGAAGGTGCTGTCCAGCCTCCAGCAAGCATCTGCTTGATGGTGTGGTGACTTCCATTCTCCCCTCTGCTTAGGAGTGGGGCTCCCCATGTAGAGTCCATGGCAGCTCAGGTTCTCTGTGGTGGAGACTGGAAGGTTGTTGGGAGGCCACCTAGTGGAGAGGGAAACACCAGACCTGGCAACTCAACGGGAGCCTCAAAAGCTAGTCCTGCATTGCAGTTGAAGGCTCCGCTGAGCTGCATTTATCTGGAGCAGGAGGACCCAGATCACCCCAGCGTAGAGCTGCTTTTACACACTCCAGACAGGATGCATCTCTCCAGCTGAAGGCAAGTGAGCCTCTTCAGAGCTGCTTGCTATCTGCTGTCAGACACTGGCACTCCCAGCAGCCTGGGAAAGAGGCCTGGTCCTGCGCATCACACTACAGCGCCTTCTCCAGCCCTCGTGGTTCCTGCATCTGCAGCCACACACCTTGACCTGTTTCCTTCCAACAAGTCTGAGAATGAGCCCCTCTTGGTGCAGTTACAGTGTAAAATAAGATGTGAAGCATGTCACAGAGAGCAACATTGCTATCCTACACCCCGGTAAGAGTTCTGGCAAGGAGAGGCCCCAGGGTGGGGTCCCCTGAAGGAACAGGAAGCCTGGATTCCCATGAACGCTCAAGTTTAACTTCTCACAAGTTAGGGTCTCCCTCACTCTTCAGGAGATTTCTCTGTGGAATACTACCTGACATCGGAAGTTGATTTTGCATACGTAAGTGTAGGTATGTATAACTCTAGCCTAGAGAAGTCAGCCTACTCAGAAATTTCTTTGTCATAGAATAATGGCCTTTGTATGTTTTGCTTTTGAGAAGCTGAGAATTGGACATCCAAAAAGTACAATACAACTTGGCAAATGCTCTAAAAATGGAGCCAAAGCCAGGTTAGGGGAATTAATGTCCGTGGTCTGACCTGGTACCTCTGTGTATGTTTGGCTAGCTTATTTTGCTCTGTAGAAAGATTCTGTGACAGTAGGCACAGTCATGGAAGTTTTTCTTATGGACCAAAATAAGAAATGGCAACCTTTAGTGTCCTTCAGAATCCCATACAGCTGGCCATGGAACCTTTTCATTTTGTTGAATTCATAATTTAAAGGAACATTGGCTGACAAAAATAGATGCCAGCATCACACAAAGTGGAACAAGACAGAAGACAATTAAGTGCTCCAAGGACAGTCAGGTTGACTATTTTGCCTCTGCAACTTTTGTCTTCAGGGCAGAACATAAGCTTTCTGGGTCTGATTGGAGCTGTGGTAACACAAGGGCTTTGTATGCTAAGAAGGTCTTTTATTTGTTTGTTTAAAAAGCCAAGGCTTTGATGGAAGACATTCCTTTCAAAGAAAAAAGTGTGAACTCTCTGTTGGTGTTGAGTGGTCTACCCGTAATGGGCTCACACTTCTTGGAGAGTTAGAAGTTCCCTGATGGTGAGGCTTTCGCCTGGGAGCCTAGGGAGGTCTGGACTTAGGGCTCAGGGTGCTATCTTCCTCTTGGGCACAGTGATGTAGAGCAGAGGTGACAGCTGAGTGCAGTTCTTGCCAGCTGTTCCATCCTTTAGACAACAGTAGGATCTTCGGAGCATGGCTCCCTCAAGCCCTTCCGTCCTGTAGCATCCCTGAGCTCATTTGCCCCAGTGAGCACCTCTGCTTTGCTGATCTTGTTGTGTTAGGTAATGTTTCAGAAGCTCATTAGCAGCCAATGGAGAGGACCATTTGTTCAAATATGAGCATGCAGGTAGAATGCTTGCTCTGGAAGTCTTTTGCCGTACCTGGAAGTCAGACCTGCTTGTTAGTAACGTCTAATCAGCTGAAGTAAACATCTGGTATATCTTATAATTATGATGGTTTAATGTTGAGCAGAAGTTTCCTATTTCAGGGAAGATAATTTTATGGAAGGGAAACAGGAAAAGAGCAGGCAACTGGTGCTGAGTGTGACGAAGTGCTAATGCTGTTTGTTTGGTCATGAGCCTAAAAAGCAAAGGTGCATTCTGGGAGGTTTTCTGGAAGATAAAGGGCATTAATTTGGGGGGACGGGAAAGTGGATTAGAGGCACTGGTGGCAAGCACAATTAGCCTGGAAAAGTACAGAGAGAGAGAGAGAGAGAGAGAGAGAGAGAGAGAGAGAGAGAGAGAGAGAGAGAGACCCAGCAGTTTGAATATTGTGATACAAACGTTTGAGCCACATGAGGGTTTTCAGTGGGAGACAGTGTGTGTCTGGGAGCCTTGCTGCTGCCCACCTGGGTGCCTGCGACCACTCATCCCAGCACAGACCCTGCCCTCCTCATCCTTTGCTCTGCTTGGAGGCATTCAGAGTCGATGTGACAGCATGGAGACCTTGGGCAGCCATGCCTCCAAGAGCACAGGCTGATGATTCACAGGCCTTGGGGCCGCCCCCAGGGGCTGCCCATGGACCCCCACGTCCTGGCACGGAGGAGCTGAGTTGGCAGCTGTGGGCGGGTCCCACCGCTGGGGGAGGGGGCAAGAGCTCATTCCCACACACAGGTGCTGAGCTCAGCCTCCACCGTGCCCCTCCAGCTTGTCCTGCTTGGACAGAGGCAGAGGAGGAGAGCTCTGTGCATAGGAAAAGGTTTTCATAGTTCTCTTCCTTGGGAAGCATCTACAACAGAAGAACAGAAGTCTGGGGGAAGAATTGTCTCCACTATAAACACTCCCACAAGGAGGAATCTGAGGATCTGAGGCCTGTTTTTTTTTTTTTTTTTCGGTGCATGGATGGCACACATGTATATGGGCTTCCATGATTTTCTTCTATCCTGTCTTAACTTGTGTTATGTTCCTTTACCCCAAGGATTGTTTCACAGAGCTTTCCATTTGGTTTTTTCTTTCATTTTTCTCTTATCCCCTTAGTTCTTAACTCCTCTCTTCTTTTCTAGCATATAAATATTTTTTACTTATTTATTTGATGCAGGTTCTTACTACACAGTTCAGACCAATAGTGATCCCCATTTCAGTCTCTTCAGCACTGGGATTACAGGTGTGCACCACCACACCCAGTTTTGGGGCTGGTACAGCATGTGGTACAGAGGGTTGAACTTGGGTCCTTGGGCTTGCCAGGCAGGTCCTTAGACTTCTGAGCTATCTCACCAGCCCTCTAGCACATAAATATTATCATTAATGACCATTTATCCTTTTATCTAGCCTGCCCTACATTATGACTCTTTCTATCTGGGTTAGTGAAACATTAGAGGAATTTTAAACAAATTTAAAGTTATATGTTGATATATAGTTGGTTCTTTAGGTGTTCACATTACTGTTAGCTGGTCTTTTCTCACAATAAAGTGCTAGAGAGTGAACTCAGTCTTTTCAGCAGATTGAGTGGAGTTTTCATGTTGGTAGAGCTAATGACATCACAAAGAGAAAACACTTACTACAAAGTTGCACACAATAGTGGGAAACACATCTATCCCAACTGATCTGCAACACAAAAACATAAAACTCATGAGAAAATACTAAAATGCCTCAAGTTCATAGGCCTCCAAAACTGATCCCATAAGTATGGACACATGAAATTCCTGACAAAGAAGTTAGAAACTGAGAGTTTAAATAAGCAATGAGCTCAAAGAAAGCACAAGTGAATAGTTAAATTGCTAAATGATTGAAATCATCAACAAGCTCAAAGAATATGCAAGTCAACACCTGAATGATTTAAAGTAGACAGCACAAGGTATGAAAGGTCATTTCAGCAATGCAATTGAGGTTCTGAAAAAGAACCACAAACCCTGGAAATGAAGATTTCAATTAGTTCAATAAAAGGCTCATTGAAAGTCTCAGCAGTAGAGAAGATGAATTAGAAAAAAGAATATCAGGGCTTGAAGATATTATAGGTGTATTTGAACATTTAGGCAGTGACAAAGAAAAATGAGTAAGGATGAATAGTGTATTTAATTTCTTCGAGAGACCATTAAAGGATCAAATTTAAAAAATAGAAAAAATCAAATTCAAGGACCTTTGATGTTGACAAGGGTTAAAAAGTATAGATTAAATGCATGGAGAATCTATTTATTAAAATCATTTCAGAAAAATTTGAATGAAGTGGAAACTTGCATACTGGAAGCATTTAGAACTCCAAAGAAATATGGTCAGAAAAGAAACATACAGCACATCATTGTTTAATTGTGAGAAAGTTAAGAACAAAAGAATATCAAACCTGTACTGTAACATCATGAAACTCAGTTGAGCCCCAAATTTGCCGAACAAGGAGATTATGGAGCCACAGAGGAAAGAGATTGAAGTTCTACAGTGTGCCTGGGGAGAGTCACATGGAGAGAAGACTTTCTCTCAGGCTCTCACAGAGAGCAAACTGGTCAAGCATTGGAGGTGACTCATCCACATGGATGACACAGACAAAGGAACTACAGAATAATGTACAGGACTACAAGATAAACCCTGAGAAGACTTCAATGACCACATAGGAAATATAAAGTTCATGTGTTGGTATATAAGTTTTGATCTACCTAGGTCTTAACCATCCAGCAGAAAAGTATAAAAATGAGGTATACAACATGGGGCCATAATAATAAGTTGAGCTGTATATGGCTACGGTCTACAACTTCTTCAGATAACTCACTATTAGTGTGGAATGCTGGACTATGTTGGATTGTGTTGTCGAGTTCAGGCAACTAAATTGGTTCAGTGACAATGGAGTGCCCATCTTTGACAGGTGTAGACAAAGGAAGGGGTATAGAAAGGAAGAATCATGAAGTGTGTGTATGGACAGTTGAGATAGATTCATCTTGCTTCTACATAATTCTATGAGAGGCAAGATTTGTAGTAATGGTGGTTGGACAGGATATTATGTTGGCTTCTAGTACTATGGACAACCACTAGGAAAATAACAAGGTAGAAAGTATTAATTATTGAATCTTGGTGTAATTCAGGTATAAAAAATAAGATATGGAAACAGCTACACTCTCTTAATTTACTGATAAGAGACACATGGTATAATAATGTCTATAAGTATAATATCATGTATGAATTGAGTCAGATAAGGCAAAGTGAATGGCATATGCTGCAGGATACTAATCAGCTTTTCTTCTGGATGGTTAACAACCTAAGACCACAAGTCAGAGTTTGAGAAATAGAAGAGCCACAAGGCCAGCCAACATTTTGGACCTAGCCTTTCAAGGTCAGCGAAGACTCAGGACATAGGAAAACCTGTACTGCAATATCATGAGACTCAGGTGAGCTCCAAATTTTTTGAGCAAGGAGATTGTGGAGCCACAGAGGAAAGAGATTGAAGTTCTATAGTGTGCCTGGGGAGAGTCACATGAAGAGAAAACTTTCTCACAGGCTCTCACAGAGAGCAATCTGGTCAAGCATTGGCCGTGACTCATCCACATGGATGACACAGACAAAGGAACTACAGAATAATGTACAGGACTACAAGATAAACCCTG